>JAJEKB010000606.1:0-47658 GCA_022393335.1 Macrotrachela quadricornifera | reverse complement strand
TTTTACTAAAACTATACAAACTTTAAAATAGAAATGAAATGATATTATGTATAGCTTTTGAATAGTAATAGATCATTGTACTTGTTTAAAAAAAAAGGAATGAAGAAAAGTAATCTAGTTGATAGTATGCGGCTCATCAACATTTTAAGTATGTAAATGAAAAGGTGAATTAAATAGTATCAGTATTTGTATGCAAGTGATACTTTCTACTCGAAATCATTATCACGTAATTATAATTTATAGTCATAGCACCTATCGATCAAAAAAAAAAAGAATTATTTTATATACATCACATGCATCTGTCCATTCGTTTGATCTTCGATTCGACACATTTTATACGTTTGACTCATTTCTATCATCTCATAGACATACTAAAAGCAAAGAAGCTCATCACAAATAGACATTTTCATTGTCGATAAGGGATTATATATTTGTCACTCTCTTTCTCTCTCTCCCTCTCTTTCACTCCAAGATACAGTAGACGAAACAAAAGAATCGAAGTCATACTGTAGCTATTAAAATGGCTACAGAACAATGTACATTTATTTATCTAGTCTTAATCCAGTAAAGATAAGTGATTATCTGGCCAAGAAAAAACTCTTTAACATGCAAATTATAAATTGTACCAAAAGAAAATCTCATTAACTTATTTTTTTTTATCAATATGTTTTAAAAATACATACAATCAAGAGACAATCTATTTTTTTTGCCTTTCATATCGATAGTCTATCAATAAAATAAGAACAAGAAGAAGCATTATTTCTGTCAAAAATAAACATTTTGTATTGAAATATTTTCATAATTGTTTATTAGAACAATGACTACTTTGCATTGTGTTCAGAAAGAATATCTTTCTTATGATCAATAATATATCAATTTCAATAATTCAATTTTTTTGTATCTATCTTATATTATGTTGTTCTTCAAATAAAGATAACAAGATAAATGATATAGAATTACACAACAAGCACACGCACTTACAGACAAACATCTGCAAATAATGTTTCTATTCACGTTTATAATCATTATATTCGAGGTTACCTTAGCCGATGATCCATTACGTCCACAATATCATTTGATGCCTTCTCAAAATTGGCTCAATGATCCAAATGGACCTGTATATTACAATGGTTACTACCATATGTTCTATCAATATTATCCAAATCCTGTTCCATCTGATCAAAAACATTGGGTGAGATAAAGCATATCTAACAATGTCTGATTATTTTTCTCATTATATTCTTTCTTTAAAGGGTCATTGTTATAGTAAAGATATGGTTCATTGGATTCGTTTACCAATAGCTCTTTCACCTGATCAACCATATGATATCAATGGAGTATGGACTGGAAGCACTTCTATTGTTAATGATATTCCAATTATAATATATACTGGTATATCAGACGCACATGTACAAGTACAATGTCAAGCTCGACCATCTAATTTATCTGATATAACATTAACAAATTGGACAAAATCTCCATTAAATCCGCTTATTACAAGTCCAAATGGTAGAGATCCAGCAACATCATTTAAAGATAATCAAAATAATCATTATTTAATATATGGTTATGGTACAGAAGATTTAGGTGGACAAGCTGTATTATTTACTTCAAAAGATTTTTTAAATTGGACATATTTGCATCCAATACATAGTAATCATTATGATCAATTTTGGGAATGTCCAGATATATTTAATTTATCAAATCATATGGTTTTAAAAGCATCTTTACTTGGTCGGGATTTTTGGACATTAGGTTCTATTGATCCAGTAAAACTTATTTTTACACCAATTAATCATGATCTTGGTGAATTTACTCAATTAATTGATTATGGAAAATTTTATGCATCAAAAACATTTTATGATCCACTTAATAATCAGCAAGTTGTTGTTGGTTGGACAGCAGAAGATGATGATCAAGGTGAACAACGTGGTTGGCAAGGTTTATTAACACTTCCACGAGCAATTTTTCTTTCAAATGATGGTCTTCAATTACGTACACGTCCAATTGAAGCAGTAAAAACATTACGTGATCCTAATAGTCATCAACAATACCACGATATTACAATAGGATCAGAAATTCCATTTGAACTTATACCAAATATAAATGGAAATCAAATTGAAATTCTTATTAATTGGCAATTTCCAATGAATCAAGTATAAATCAAATTTTTTTATAATTTTTCATTTCATTATTTTTCTTTTCTTATATTATAGAATTTAGATTTTGGTTTAAGTGTTCTTGCTACACCTGATGGTACTCAACAAACAAGTATTGGTATTTCAACATTAATAAATACAACTGTTATGATAAATTGGGATTTTCCTGGATGGGATTATTTTAGTGTTCCAAATATTACTCAATGGTTCGATTGTCAATCAGCTTGTAATCATGATACTAGATGTCAATCATGGACATATGATACAAATAAACAAATTAATAATAATTGTTTTCTTAAATCTGGTATACCACTTAAATTTGCCAGTTGGTCATGTATATCCGGTGTAAAACAACAAGGAAATAATCAACAACCTGTTTGGATTTATATTAATCGAATTTTATCACAAAAAAATCCATCATCGTCACATTCACCAATTTCTGGTATAGTTTGGATGGAATCATCAATATTAAATAATCAATATTCACTTGAATTAGATATATTTATTGATCATTCAGTTATTGAAATATTCGAACCACAATATGGACGTATTGCAATCACAGGACGTGTTTATCCTGAAGAAGAAAATGCAAAATATTTAGCTGTTTATGCTCTTCATATTCCAACTAATAATGATAGTATAATTATTAAAACATTTGACTTTTGGTCATTAAATACAATTTGGACATGAAATTAGAACCATATTCAATAGTAAAACTTTTTTTTTAAAAACTAAAAATATTTGATAATTTTTTTGTGTAATCTGTTAGTTTATCTTTTGATAATTTTTTTAAAAAAAATGAATAATATTCAATAAATACGAAAAAATTGAAGAAATAAATTTCTGACAATTTTAATCGATCTAATATATTATATTCTTCATATCAATACGAGAGACTCATTAAAAAAATATCAGTATGAAAAAAAGACTAGTTCTTAAATTAGTCTGGATGATTTTATTCTAATATAATATACTGATTAGGTTTAACAAATGTAGATATCGAATATAGGAATTACAGGTATTTATATACGAATTCAATGAATGAGACAATCAAAAATATATTCGAATTTAATTTTTTATATTTAGTGAATATTTTAGTCTATCATCAATCTGTTTTAGATAGGAAAATTTAGTTCAATTTTGATTACATCATATAAAATAAAAATATATCATTATATAATCCTAATATTTTATCTGCTGTGAGCGACATCTTATATTAACAAACTATATTTGTGTTATTCTTCTATTCTTTTCTGTCAATGAAATGACAAATCTAACCACCTGATCTTAGTTGCCTTTCAAAACTTAAAAAAAAAAGAAATATAACGTAAATATCTAGTTGATATGTATCATCATCTTCTATTGAATTTTGTTCATCGTTTTTCTTTTCTTCAACAATATCTTATCGTTGTAACATTATCTATTATTGTACTCTTAGTATTTAATCATTGGTATTGTATTCTGTTTTTACCCTTAAGTACAGTTCTTGCTAATTTTGTAACAAAACGTTTATCTCGTCCTACTCAATTACCTTTAAAAATTTCTGGTCATATTTATAATCTTCTTATTCGAAAACTAACATATAAACAAGATGATAATACACAAAAATCTATTGATGTATCTAATTTATTTGAAACGAAAATGCAAAAAGAATGTGATACATATATTCGTACAATAATTGCTCGTTATATAGATGTTTGGTATTATCAATTAATATCAATAGATAAAGAATTTCCTGACGATTTAATAATTATATTTAATATAATTCTTAATCGTTTAAGTGATCGTTTTAAATCATTAAATTCTTATGATGTAATGCGTCTTATAATTAATTTAAACCAAAAACATATTGAACAATATTTACATGCAGTTGATTCATATCGAAAACAACGTAAACAAAATCGAATAACTAAATCAATTAGTGAAGAATTTTCTCAAATAATTGGTTTTCATCGTTCAATAACTAATGATGATATGCATGCATATTTAAAAGCAATTGTTGAATTATTTTTAACTGATTTAATACCTGAATCATTTCATATTTATTCGGGTAGTCATACAGGACGAGAATTTCTTACACAAATTCTTGTTAATAGTATTTTTTTACCATTATTAAATCAATTTTCTCAACCAAAAATGATTTATTCTTTAATTGTTCTTTTATGGGAAACGGAAGAACAAACGAAAATTTTTGAAAATCATAAAAATTCTTTAATAACTAAATCAGAAACAATTATTGATCAAAATGAAAAAGAACCTGCAATACTTACTGAAGATTTTGATAATCAACCAAATTATGATGGTGAACGGCGTGTATCACATTTAGAACGTATTATTTATTCAGCAAGTGTTAGTTCATGGGAGAGAGCTTATAATCCAATGTCAGGTGCTGCTTATACTGTTTATGTTATTCAGGTAATATATGATTAAAACATTTGAGAAAAAAAAAATTATAAATTCTAGAATATGTATTGTTAATGATTTTGCTAATTCTTTTTTCTAATAGTGCGAAACAAAATCTCCATTTATATCGGATGCTACTCATCGATATGCAATTCGAAGACGTTTTCGTGAATTTAGCAATTTACATAAAAGATTACAACAAAATCACATAACCAGTCGACATTGTTATGGTTAGAATCAAAATTTAATTAAAATCATTGAAAAACTTTTGAATTATTTCAGATATTGATAAAGTTTTTCGACTACTTAGTAAACCACTTGATAGTATGAATCCTGATGTTATTTGTCGACGAAAAATTATACTTGAACAATATATTCAAGTATATTTATTTTTAATATAAAAATAAAATTTTATTTTTGTTCTTTTTTTTTTATTTAGCAACTTATTTCAAATGAAGTTCTTAATTGTTCACATGATGTACTTGAATTTTTTGCTTTTAATTCTGATCCTAATAAAGAATTTGACGCATCATCATCAAGTAAATTACCAGTTCCACGTGTTGATAAAGTAAATTTCTAATTAAAATTTTAATCTATGATTTTAAAAATAAATATTTAAAGGTTTTACTTCGCACTTTATCTGATATGGGTACTAAATTAACTGTTTTACGTCCAGCTAAACGTGAATTAACTCCATTACGTGAAACATTTCAATTAAATATATCAACAAAATATGAAAATGTATGTTAATATTAAAAAATTTTTTTTTATATAATCTTTTTCTTTAGACATCATCAACAATGGAACAATTAAAATTTTTTATACAACAATCATCACTTAGATATTCATCTTATTCTTTAACATTAAATTCTATTGATTCAGAATTTTTACAATTATTATTAACACGTCCATCAATTGTAAAATCACATCGCAGAGAAAAAAATCGTAAGAAGAAAATAAAAAATTATTTTATACAAAAAAAAATTTTATATTTAAATTAGAATCAACTATACCATTAACTGATGCAATACTTGATTTAATTCATACATGTTCACATTCTCGTGAAGCACTTATTAGTTATGAATCAATTCATCAAATTCTTCGTACAATTTTTGGTCATTTTATTGAAGAGTTAGTTTATTGTATATAGATTTTTTTTCTTTATATTCAAATTATATTTTTAGATTTATAAAAAGTCAAATTGATGACTTACTTTCACCTGAAAAAATTCTTACATATTTAATTGATTTACGTACAAAAGTTCTTTGGCCCGATGATAATAATACATATCAATCAATGAATAATGTTAAACATCGAGCATATAATGCATGTATAAATAAAATCCCAAGTAGAAAAAAACTTTTTTTTTGTCTTCATGCATTTTTCTTTTTTTTTTGAAAATTTTAAGATTGGCTTCAACATATTATTGGTGTAGAAAATATTCAACGAATTATTACTAATTTTCTTCAATGTTTAAGTTATGAACAACTTAATAGGTTTGTATTTATTTTTATCGAAAAAGAAAAAAAAATTTTTTTTTATTTTATTTTTTAGACATTTAATTTGTAATTTATTTGATTTATTTATTGAACAATTAATTCCACATATAACAACAGAAGAATTTCTCACTAAATATGTTCAGATGCATGCTGGTATTCGATCATAAATGAAACAAATCTCAGATTTGACTAGTCGTTAACTGTGATTTTTGATTTGTTGTTTTCTTTTTTTAAAATTAATAGAAAATATTGATTATTATATTCATTTAATATATTTATATGATTGTTTTTTTTCTTCTACATTTACATATATATGTATATAATAAAATAAATTTATCTTTTGTATAAGAAAAAAAAAAACAATCAGCACGAATGACATATATTAAACGACAAGTAAGTAGAAATAAAAAAGCATATATAATTATTTGTTTTTTCTTCTTCACGTACATCGTACACAAAATGTTTATAGGTAATACTGTTTTTTTATCGTTTTCATATAAAAACCTTGTCTATTCAAATGCAAGGTGATGTCTACGTGCATATTTTCTTTGGATACGATTGAGTGATTGATAACTCATTATTAACGTTTAAACAAAAAAATTTGGTTATAGACACATCCCTTGTTATTAATGTATATGTATATAAACGCACATTTTTTGTCATTTTCTTGAGTAATATAGTTTTCTTTCTTTTTTGAGATACAACAGATATTAATGATTTTTTAATATTTATCTTAGAGAAAAAAAAGGAATTGACTTTAGTTTTAGTATATAAAATAGCTTTGATTATTATTAATGGCTCATCATTTTGTCAATGGTAATAATAATAACAATGGTCGTCGACCACCATCGACAATGGGTATACCAACAAATAATCAAATTGCCAAGGATAATTATGAGTATGAACTAATGCAATTAATGGAACGTGAACGGCAAATTATGGTTGCACAGGTGTGAATCTTATATATTTATATTTAATAAAATGCAGAAATTTTGCTTTTTTAGCAGCAATTACAAAGAAATAATATTATAAAAACTCCACAACAATCTCAATATATACAATCGACTAATGATATATATACTAATGTCCAACAATCTCAAGCTACTCCACAAGTAAATCGACGATTATTACCAATAACACCATCACCAGTACCTACTCAATTATCATCTGTGAAACCACTTCGAATTATTATTATTCGTCATGCAGAACGAGCTGATGCTGTTTTAGGATCAGATTGGTCAAAGAAAAGCTTTGATCGAGCAGGCCGTTATATACGTTTTAGTGAACATTTACCCGATGCGTATGTTGTTTGTAAAATTTTGTTTTTTTTTTATGTATGTAAAATAAATGCATTTATTTTAGATTACCTACACGTTCTTATTTACATCATTACGTGATTGACGTACCTTTGACTAATCGTGGACGTATGCATGCTTTTAAAACAGGTAAAGCATTATTATCCAATGGATATACAGCTGATATCTGTTATACAAGTCCATCATTACGATGTGTACAAAGTGCTGATGGAATTTTAACTGGTATGGGTAAAAAAGGTGTACCCATGCAATTAGTAAGTTATATGTTTTGTTTTTGATTGTTTAATATGATACTAAAGATTATTAATTTTTATTTACTAGGAACCAGGCTTATTTGAATGTTATTTAAATGATTTCAAACGTACTTTATGTTTTATGACAAAAGATGAATTAGCAGCTAATGGATATAATATTGATAAATCATATCAAGCATTAATGCCATTTATGAGACCACATGATAGTCAACTTGATTATTATGAACGATGTCGAGCAATAATGAATGTTATTACAGAACGTCATCAAGCTACTGGTGGAACTATTTTAATAGTAGCACGTAAGTTCTAGTTTTGTTGATTAAATTATAAAATATTTTAATTTGTGAAATGTTAAAATAAGATTTTTTTTACTATGAAGGTTTCTTTTTTTCTTTATTATTGTAAGAACGATGAATTAATTAGACAAATTGAAGTTTATGATCCTGTTGTTTTTTTATTTATATAGATGCTCCAAGTCTTGAAGGATTAACACGACATTTATCAGGTGGAAAACTTCAACCAGGTCTATTAATTTCTATCTAATATTTGTAAAAAGAATCGATTTTTTTTACTATTTATTAGAAAAACTATTTGATATCGCTCGTCGAGTACCATTTCTTGCTATGACAATAGTCGAAAAAAATAGTATTGATGGTCCTTGGCTTTTCCGCACACAACCACTTCAGACAGGACCAACACAATCAATACGAGAGCTTCCACTTGAGCTGACTCTTCCATCGACACCTGTTGCTACAATAACTCCTAATCATTCGATAACTCAACGCGAACAACAACAATTTCAAGGTCAACAACAACAAAAGCAGGCACAACAATCACCTCAAATCAAAACGGTTTCTGTTTATACACAACCAAATCAACAACAACAACAGCAGCAACAATTGCAACAGCAACGTCTTCAACAAATCGAAAATTTACGATCTCGAGTACCTAGTGCTACTGTTCCAATTGATTTAAAAAAAGTTGTCAAAAGTTCAACGGCACCCAATTTACCTACAAGTCACTCACTCAGTGAAATGTTTCGAGTTATTTAATTAGTTTAAAATAATTGACATTCCTAATTTTTATATAATTTTTATTATATTGGTATATAAAAATAAAATTTAATACGCTTATTCAGTAAGCGCGTGAGCTATTCGAAAATAAAATCATTTTTCTTTATATATATATAATCATGAGTTGGAGAATTCGAATGAATAATGTTTCATCTATAGATCTAAAACAACCTCAAATATTAACATCAATATCAATTCATAAATTAAAATATTCATGGAATACTTTAAAAATTCGATTTCAACCATCTATTTCAATTCCAAATGCAAAATATTCTAAATCAAAAATGTCGACAATGATAACTCATCATTGTACAAATGTCAAACGATGTCTTTCAAACAAGGACACATCAATAATAACAGTAGATAAAAAACAAAAAATTTCAGTTGAATCTTCAAATTTAATTCTTGTTTGTGGCCAAAATATATGTGGTCAACTTGGTCTATCATCATCAATTATCGAACGACATAAACCACAACATTTAAAAATCTTAAATAACTTTAAGATTAATGAAAATATTCAATATATATATGCAGGTGCTATGCATTCATGTGCACTTACCGTAACCGGGGATGTCTATACATGGGGTTGTAATGATGATGCAGCCTTGGGTCGAATAACGAATGATATGAATGATGAATGTATTCCTGGATTATTTGTATTATCTGAAGAAATTAAAACACTTTGTGCAGGTGATTCATTTACTGTGGCTTTAGCCAAATCTGGTCGAGCATATATTAGTGGTTGTTTTCGAAGTAGTGAAGGTATACTTGGTTTATTTCAATATAAACAAATATCACAACAAGCAATTATTATTCCAATCAATCAACTGATCAAACATATTGCATGTGGTGCTGATTTTTGTCTTTTATTAACAGAAAATGGTATGATTCTTTATTTGAATAAAAGAAAAGATGTCGTTTCTCTCTAAGCAAATATTAAATTTTTTTTAAAAATTTATGTAAATAGTTTATACTTACTCTTTGATTAGGTGATCTGTATTCTTTTGGTAATAATGAAATAGGACAATTAGGTCGTGATAGTCATTTAAAACTTAAAGAAAATATTTCAATATGGTTACAACCTTCGAAAATTTCTTCTTTCAAAGAACAACATATATTAAATATTTGGGCTGGTAGTCATGGATTTTTTGTTTTAACTCAAAATTCAACTAAACATCTTTTTTCTTGTGGTGCTAATAGTTATGGTCAATTAGGTCATTCATCGAAACAACCTATTTATTTACCACTTGAAATTAAAGAATTTTTATCAGTTGATAAAATAATAAAAATAGCATGTGGTCTTCAACATACACTTATACTTGATTCAATAGGATATGTTTATGGTCTTGGAAGAAGTGATGATGGTCGTTTAGGTAGTAATCTTAATAATGATGTGACTATACCTAAACAAATAGATAATTTAACAAATATTATTGATATTGCTGCTGGTGGTAGTGTTTCATTTGTTATTAATATTCTTGGAGAAATCTATTCATTTGGTATGGGTGATACATGTCAAACAGGTCATGGTAATAAAGATATTTTTCTTCCAACTTTAGTCAAAGGTAAACAATTAGAACAACGAAAAATTCAACAAATATCTATTGGTGCTCAACATACACTCTTTTTAGTTGAAGAACAATTAAATTAATATATAAATTTATCAGAATATTATTTTCTTGATTGGTTATTTTAAAAGACATATCAAATGATATCCATCCTCTGCATATATCATGATTGGTCTAATGATTTTCTATTTGTTTTATTTTAAAAGGAAAAAACGATCTATAATGTTCATATCTAAGATGTTACGGTCGAATAAATTTTTTACTTTATTCTTACGTAATATTTCTTTATGAATATAAAAAAGATTGAAAGCGTTTTTTATTTCTTTTTCTTTTCTTTTCTTTATCACAAGCAATGAAGTAGTCATGATTTCCCCAGAAAAAAAAATACAAACATGTCGAACACACATTTTTTTTATGTTATTAACCACGGTGTATTTATTTAGCTTCAGTCAGATTTTTTTTTTCTTCATGCATTTTTTTTTCTTTTCATCGTTTCTTGTCTTCATTATAGCTAAAAAAAAATATATGACGACTGGAAGAAGTTAAATGTAGTATGTATATAAGCTTATATAATTAAATATGTAGAATAAAAATGAGATAATATTTAACCAATATATTTCTATGAAAATTTTTTAGATAAAATTATGAAACTAATTGTTGATAGGATACTAAATTTCTTTCTTATTATTTTATTCTTATCATCGATTAGTAGTTTTTATTTACCTGGTTTAGCACCGAATGTTTTTTGTCGAACACCAATATCAGAATCAAAATGCAAAGTTAGTTTTAAAAAAATATTTTTTTTTAGTTAAAAAACAAATTGTTTTTTATATTTTAGACAAAACTTGAAGTATTTGTTAATCGTCTTGATTCAGTTGAATCTGTATTACCATATGAATATTCTTAGTAAATGGAAATCATTTATATTTATCATAAATAAAAATTTTTTTTTTTTACCAAATTAGTTTTGATTTTTGTACTGTTTCTCATGAACCATCACCAGTAGAAAATCTTGGTCAAGTTTTATTCGGTGAACGTATTCGTCCATCACCATATAAGGTTAATTAATAATTTATTTTAATTTTTTTATATAAATCTATAAAAAAGAAAATTATTTTAGTTTGATTTTCTTCAAAATGTTGAATGTAAACTTGTATGTAAAAAAAAATTTCGATCAACTGATACTAAAGAACAAAAATTTCTTAAACGTTTAATGAAAGGCATGATATTAAATTATCAACAACATTGGATTATTGATAATATGCCAGTAACATTATGTTATATGAATTCTGAACAAAAAGAATTTTGTTCACGTGGATTTCCAATTGGTTGTTATGTAACAAAAAGTGGTCGATCAAAAGAAGCATGTAATATTCGAGATGGAAAAAATGATACTTTTTATATTTTTAATCATTTGGATTTTGAAATTAGTTATCATAGTGGACAAGGTTTGATTATTAGAAAATAATTTTTTAGAATATATTAGAAGTTTTTTTCAATAGGTGAAACATGGGGCACTGCATTTGGAGAGGATGGTGGAAGAATTGTTGCAGCTAAAGTTCAAGTTAGCAGGTTTGTTATATTTGCTTACATATAAACATGAATTTCTGTATTAAAAAAAAAGTTACTTTTCCAAGTATGAGCAAATTATCTTCGAAAGATATAATTATTAATTTACTTTTTCAACACATAATGTTCTCTACCATAGATTGGTCAATATGGAGACTAATCCATCAAGTCAGAATTTTCAATGTTAAAACTGTTTTTACATATTTCCAGTGAAGATTATCAAAATTATTTATGAGAAATTATTGACATATATCCAACATATTATCATGTATAGCATTTTATCATAAATAGTACATTCTTCGAAATCGGTCAGCTGCCACGCTAGGATAAAAGTCTAACGATCAGTGAATTGAAAGAGATGAATCTATCTGACGAACATCATCATAAAACTCTCTTGACATCATTAAATTTCTTTTGATAAGAACACATTAAAATAAATATTCAAAATTTTGATGTTTTAAAAAAAGAAAGTAAACAAAAGCATACTAAATCATGGTTTCTATCAAATGAAAAATAGACCAAACAATTTTATTTTTTAATTGATAATGGTAATTTTTAAATAATACTCTTGGACTCAGTTTGTAGAAAAAAAATCTCGATGAATTTATTCATCATATAGAATAAACTATTGAATAAAATTTAATTAATAATGAAGTTAAACAAAATTGCGTTTAAGAAAAGACTTTTTAGATATTATGTGCAAAGATATAGTCATTCAAATCGAGAACTATTTTAATTGGTATTCAAAATCATTAAAATAAAAGGTATCATGTCTATAGTGTTAAATTATATTACAAAGACTAAAAACAATGTATAAATCTGATTTGTATATTATATTGTTGATAATTGAATTTCTTTTATTTTATTGTAGTTTAAATTCAGAGAGTTGTGAACGTGCTTCTGGACCTATTATGTTTCATTCAACAGCTACAGACGTTGAAATTCCATTTACATATAGTGTTAAATATAAAAAAAATAATGATATACGTTGGGCTAGTCGATGGGATTATATACTTAAATCATTACCACAAACACGTATTCAATGGTTTTCAATATTAAATTCTCTTGTTATTGTACTTTTTCTTTCCGGTATGGTTGCTATGATTCTTTTACGTACATTACATAAAGATATTGCTCGTTATAATCAGATGGCTGATACTGTGAACGAAGTAAAAGAAAAAACTGAAGAAAAAATTTTATATGATAATAATCATATTTCTTTGTTTCATTAGGATGATGTACATGAAGAATTTGGATGGAAATTGTAACTTAGATTTAGTATATATTATTTAATAAAATATATATTTTTATATTTAGAGTTCATGGTGATGTATTTCGACAACCACGTAAAGGAATGCTTTTATCAGTTCTTATTGGTAATGGTGTTCAAATTATAATTATGTCTTTTGTTACTTTGAGTAAGATTTTCTATATAATTTAAAATTATTTTTATTTTCTTATGTATTTATTTAGTATTTGCTTGTCTTGGATTTCTTTCACCAGCAAGACGTGGTGCTTTAATGACTTGTAAGCATTTGATTAAATTATTTTATGCTTTAATTTATATGTAATTTATTAAGGTGCTATTATTTGTTATGTGTTTTTGGGTACACCAGCTGGTTATACTTCGGCTCGTTTATATAAAAGTAAGAATTAATATTTAATAAAACATTTGATTAAATGATTTTATTTCATTTTCTTTTTATAGCATTTGGTGGTGAAAATTGGAAGAAATGTGTTCTTATGACAGCTATTGCATGTCCTGGGTAATAATTTAAATAATTCATTTTTAAAAATTAATTAAAATCTGGTTTATTTTTTCATCATATTTTAGAGTCATTTTTAGTATTTTCTTTGTCTTAAATATTGTTCTTTGGGCCAATGGCAGTTCGGCAGCTATCCCATTTACAACATTTCTTGCTTTACTTGCGTTATGGTTTTGTATATCAACACCACTTGTATTTCTTGGAGCTTATCTTGCTTTTAAACGTCCAGTAAAATAAAAAGAATATAATTTTTAAAAAAAGAAAATCTAAATTTTTTGATAATTTTAGCCTTTACAAAATCCTGTTCGAACAAATCAAATTCCACGACAAATACCTGAACAAACATTATATACAAAACCATTACCAGGTAAAATTTTAAATCATATAAAAAATTAAAGAAAATAATCATTTTAATAGGTATTTTAATGGGTGGTATACTACCATTTGGTTGTATATTTATTCAATTATTTTTTATTTTGAATAGTATATGGTATATTTATTTTAAATATTTTAATTATATTTAATTTGATTGATATATAGGGCTCATCAATATTATTATTTTTTTGGATTTTTACTTGTTGTTTATATAATATTGATGTTAACATGTTCAGAAACAACAATTCTTTTATGCTATTTTCATTTATGTGCTGAAGTATTTAATTTATAATTAAATTTCTAGAGAATAATAAATAATAATTATTTAATTTTAGGATTATAATTGGTGGTGGCGTTCATTTTTAACATCGGGTTTTACAGCAGTTTATTTCTTTATGTATTCTATTTATTATTTTACAACAAAATTAGAAATATCAGATGGTACATCAACATTTCTTTATTTTGGTTACACATTAATGTTAACATTTATTTTATTTTTATATACTGGTATTTTTAAAAATTTAATATAATAAAATAGATATATTCTTTATTCTTTTCTTATCATTTCGTTTAGGTACTATTGGTTTTCTTGCTTGTTATTGGTTTGTTCGTACAATTTATTCAGTTATTAAAGTAGATTAAAATAAAAATAGAACAATATTTTATAATCAATATATGTCTATCAAAAATATAATCTCCTCTTTTTTTTTTCGTTCGATATTTTTCTCTTTCAGTAATCAAATGTCTCGTTCTTCTCTAGTTTTCTTTTTTTTGTGATATTTAACATTCATTCTTGTTTCTTTTTTTTCCAATTCATACATATCAATTATGTTTGAATATTCAGTGAACACAGTGATCATTATTTATTATTAGCATATATAAATATATATTTTTCACTTGCTTTATTTCATTTTATCTTTCTTCTGATATTATTATTCTTTCATATTCTTCTTCTTCATTGTTATAATAAATAAAAACACAAAGCAACGTAATACAAATAAAATATTGAATGTTTAAGATTGAAAGGAATGAATATACAATACATAACAAAAAAATAGTATAACTTGTATCGTTGGAAAAGAAAAATTGGTATTAGTTTGTTATCTTCCCGCATAACCTTTTTTTTTAATTTTCTAGTACACTACCTTACTCATTAATGCGGGGGATAACAAACCAGTACCGAAAACTACTGAAGCATACAATCAATTTATGTGAACGATTTCTTTCTTTCTTTCTTTTCTTTTCTTTTCTTTTTTTATCCTGAATACAAATATATCTTTTTCATTCTATGAAGAGTGAAAGAAAAAAAAAATACGTACGCTGACATTTTTTTTCTCTCGCTACACATATATATATGTATATCATACTTAGAATAATATTATAAAATATATTCTAATTTTAGATTCAATGCTTCCTAGCAGACCTACATTGTCTAGTATTTTTGAAGATTCAATTGTTTCAACTAAAGTTGAACAATATGATTTGAAACCATATAATCGACAATTATTAAATGAAGAATATTTAAATAGAATTTCAGTAACTAATGATGAAAATTTTGATAATTCATTATTATATTGTCCAACAGCAAATCTCAAACAATTATTTCGTTCATCACATTTACATGCCTCACATCCATCTCGTGCTTCACTTTGGTTCAATCTTCTTCGTCAAGGAGAAACACGTCACCACCATAAATTTCAACAAGCTGTTGAACGTTACCCAGACGATATACGGTATGTTTTATTGAAAAAAAAAAGGTAACCAACCGTGAAATATTCGTGATAAACACAATGCATTTTACTATAAGCCGGTTTTCGATATAATATACGGTTTACTATAAACCGGTTCTCAAGATACATTTTTTTTCGTTCGGTTTTTTACCTGAGTAGTGAGTCGTTTATATAGATAAAATAACTAGATTATCAGAATGCAAAAAAAACGTACTAGACTATATGAAAATGTTGATACATAATTAGTTTACTATTCAGATATTTAGTGTCAAGTAAAGTTATTTTTTGTCATAAAGTATATTCTTTATCATTATGTGAAATCTTCATTTACATGTGGGAGAATCATGACCTATGTTTTTTAGTACTTTGTTTTCGTATAACACTTTGATTGATTCAGTCGTCTACATGTTTATTAAATAAAGATCTCACACCAACATTTATAAAGTGTAAATTGTCATTATAATTGCATCGTTGTTGATTTTGTAACAGGTTTTTGTTCTAGAATAGTGAAGAAATAATTTAAAGATATAAAAAATTTAGTTTGAATGGTTGAACCGTAATGAGTCATATTCATTATTTGCTTGCTGATAACTCAAGAGGAAAAATAATGACTATAGATATCGATTATATTGCTGAAAATGGATTGTTTCTTTCAGTGGTGTGGACAAAGGGTCGAACCCGCCCCTACGAACAAAAATTCTGTGAGGGAGAGTACGGATTAAAAATACCTTAGGTCGTAACTTTAATCAAAAGTCCACTATGAGCCCTACCTTTCAAAAATTTCTGCGTACACTACTGATTTCTTTTCATCTTCTTTCTATTCTCTATTCCTCCTTCTTTTGTACAGAAAATATGTATCACTATCAGTGACATGGTTTTATTTTTTTTTATTTTATTTTCTGTTTTTGTTCATGTTCTTTTCGCCTCTTTCGACATATATAATCGATTCTACTCTAGAATAAATATATACATATTCCACAAATCAATAAAATAGGAAACAAGTGTAACGTAACATATGTTTGCAATAAATATCTCTTTATATCAACTATATTTTACACATTGATTAGTCTAAATGATAAATTACATGAAAGAGAATTCACACTAAAATATTATTTATTAAAAGAAGTAGTAAACAAGAAGTATTAACTGATTGAATAGTTCACCATGATCATTTTTACCATTTTCAAGGAACACATTATCAAAGTTATTACTTTTTTATTTTATTTTAAATGCATATTTCTTTTTCATAGATTTGCGGAACTAATAAATGCATTTCGTTAAGGACAATTCGTTGTGTTTCGTTTCTAATGTATATGCTGCAATAGAAATTAAAATTCAGTAAAAATTAAAATATATACTTAGACAATGATATGCGTCATATAGCATACGCTTGTTTTAGTAAAGGAAACAGAAATACAAGAAATTATTGAATATATCAAAGAGTTTACATCTATATATATGAACAAGATTTCTTTTTAGCAGGATTATTTGAATTAATACCATAAACAACTTGTAATTCACCAAGAGTAACTAATTTAAAATGCTTATGAACCCAGAATTTATACTGAGCTTCACTCCAATCATCTTTTAATACCAATATAATATCATTATAAACAGATTGTGTGATAACATACTTCAAACGAAATTTCTCGTTTAAAGATTCAATATGTTTATCAACTTTAGAATAAAATAGCTCCATATGAAATTATATTATAATATCTTTTCCGTTTGATAGTATTATGAGACGTTTAGAACTCAAATACAATTCTTTTTTCTTTCTTTTTTTTCTTTCGACCTATCATCATTGTCTAAGTATATATTTTAATTTCTACTATAGTAGAAATCAAAATTCTTCAATAATAAAAGCTTCTAGTAGAATTTTAAATTTTCCTATAGTAGAGATTAAAATTTCATTTTCTACTAGAAGAAATTAAAGTAACCGGTGATTTTAAGTTGCACTAGTATAAAACAGAGACTGTCACAGAGCAGGGCAGGGCAAAAACGTTTGCCCTGTTAACTTTTTTTTGTAATTAACAGTTTTAATTACACATTCCAAATTGTAATATAAATGTGACTGATAAATTAAATAGATATTTCTGTATGTTGATAAAAAAAGTTCTTCTGAGATTACTTCAAATACCTCTAATTTCATTGGTACAGTGAAGCATGCCTATATAAACTAAATAGATGAATGGAAAAATACAATAAGAACTAACCCTTTCGCGCCAAGTGTCCCATATACGGGACGGTGAGGGTTTTCATTATATGTCCGCATTAATATGGCTCCAAGTACAATTTTATACGAGTATTTGAGGAGTTTTGGCCATTACAAGCATAGAAAGACCAATGGTGATGATAATTTCACAATAAATATGTATTTTTAATGCGAGGATGTGATAAAACTAGTTTCATATTAGATGCAAATACGTTTCTTACTAAAAAAACCCCGGCGCGAAAGGGTTAAGCTTTTTGAGCAATAATACGTTTATATATAACAAGAAGTTTTACTATGTGTTCATACTTTTGATTCATCTTTTCTAGCATTCTGAGCACAAATTTGATTCACAAACAGATTTGATACACAACAGAGACAACCACAGGACAGGGCAAAAAAAGTTTTAGCAGGGCGCAGGGCAGGGCAGAAAAAAGTGCCCTGTTATGGTCTCTGGTAGAAAATGAAATTTTAATTTCAACTAGTAGAATTTTAAATTCTATTGCAACACATATATATATATATACACTATGTTTCACTTTCTTTTTTATATCTTGTCAATTTGTAGAACATGCTTATAATTATTACTTTTGTAGCGAAATCGATTATTTACATCAAGAAATATGAAGAAAACGGAAGATGAAAGGAATAAAACTATGCGATGGGTAGTGACAGATATTTCTGTACAAAAGAAAAAGTAATAGATAAAGAATTTTTTTGCTTTATATGTTTATCATTTCATCATAGTTTGAAGTGCTTTTATTCAGGAGAAGTAAAGTTTCCTACTAAATTTTTATAGTATTTTTTTCATATATTATGAAAAATAATGTCTTCATAAGTTAAACTTCTATTACATATTGAATTTAATATAATTAGACTTAAAACGTAATCCTGAGCAAAATGATGCATATGTTCAATTTAAAAGGTCGAAATATTGAAGCTAATCAGAACCCATCAAAAATAATGACATTGGATAACTCAAGTAGAATTCTTTTTGATGTTTTGATAATCTTCTCTTTCTAAATTGTCTCTCAAAAATATTTTTTCCAAACTTCTGAAGATTGAAGAACATTGTGTAAAATATTGCAAAACATGCCAAACTCTCTGTAACATCATTTTTTAAAAATTTATCATAGTTTTTTTCGCTTTTCTTATTTCTATATTTGTACAGTTCAATGAATATTAAATTTCGTTAATTTTAATTTGACGTAAAAAATCAAATGGAAAGACAAAATTGATAATTTTATAGAGAATTAAACTCTTTATTCAGCGAGATTATAACTAAAATTAGAATTAATTATATTTTATCAATTATTAAAATATTATTACAATGTGATAAGATATATGATAGAATTTTTCCGTTTAAAGCAAAATTTAAATATATATTTCTTAACTATTTGATAATAAATAAAAGTTTAAATGCAATGTTAAGTTATAGAAACAAGATTAAAGGTTAACTATTTGTATCATTACTGCTAGCATGAAATTAATTTTAAAAATATTTGACTTTACCTAGTTTTTGTAGCTGACATAAAAGGCGTATTTTAAAAATAATCTTTTTATGTTTTATTTAGTAATATGTTTGGTCGTCGTAATGATATAACAGTTCATCTTCCATCTTGTGTTGATGTTAATCATTTACCTCATTATCATTTAAATCGACGAGGTCAACAAACTGTAACTCGAATATTAAGTGTATTTGCTTATTATCATCCTGATATAACATGGGCACCATTACTTGGACCAATCACTGCTTTATTTTTACATTATATGACAGAAATTGATGCATATGAATCATTATTAATTCTAACAAGTAATGATTATAAAATAATAACTCAAACTGAAATTCAATATCAATCATTAACATTAGCATTTCGTTCCGTATTACGTCGACATTGTCGTTCAACATATGATACACTTATAAAACAATCACAACAGACATGTATATTTGATGAATGGCTTTGGCTTATATTTGAACATTTACCATTTTCATATCTTGTACCTATAATTGATTGTCTTTTAATTGAAGATATGAAAATTCTTATACGTATCAGTATGACATTATTTCATTTTTTTGTTAAATATGGTTTAAATCAACAAATCTTACCATTAAAAGTTCGACGACGTAGTTCAATATTTCGTCGATCAAAACTTGCTCGTACTTCAGCACTTTTTCAAACTCAAACATTACCAAATAAAACAAATATAACAATTTATGATAATTTAATTACTTATGTTCAATATTTTGATATACCAATTGAAAAATTATTTAAACATGCATTTGGTATTCATCATTTACAACGAAAAGAAATTTTTCGAGCTGTTGAAGTATGATTATTTATATTAATTAATAAGAAGAAACTTTTTAGTTTACTTTAATATTTTTTTTTATTAATGAAAAATTTATAGAGCATTTCAAACTCTAGGTAGAAAATTTACATGAATTACTCTTCAATAGTTCAAATAATTTGTATAGTTATTCGCTAGAATATTCTTTGAAGTATCATTCCATATAATTTCGATTTGAAAAATATTGAAGATAGTTTATATTTGATTTCATTTATTTCTATTATCGTTTGTTATTTTAAATTAAATTCGATCTTTAATATTTATAATTCTTAAACAAATCATACTTTAATTTACTCCCTTGGTAGTTATTCAGTTATAGTTCAATATGTTGCTGTTATTCTAACCTTTGCATGTCAAAGGTAAATTTTATTTTTTGTTTCGATATAAAAAATGACACAAATTTAGTCATTAACTCTTTCATGGGCGGTGGATCATGTATGCACCGCTCTTTTTTTTCTTTCTGTTCTCCTGTATCCTCCTCCAGCTTTTTCCATTCAAAAGTCGCCCGTTAAAGGGTTAACCAAACTATTTTAATTCTAACTTCTATAAATACAGACAAATATCTGGAAAAATACAGAAAAAAATTTTATTGAGATATTTTCTTAAACTCAATCAGCTATGATTTTTTTTCAATGGAGAAAATTCTTTGATATATTTCGATATGAAGATAACAAAAATATAAATTATTCATGATTCTAATAAGTATTTTTCTACCTTGACCCTATCGCACTTTAGTGTATATCACCTGTGTATCCAGTGATGGTAAAGGGCGCATCTATAATATATAAAGATGGGCGTTGTTTGCTTTTTCTTCTACTAATTTATTTGTCATCATTGAGTATATATATTTCGATACAATTTTCGAATATTTGTCATTATAACGTCATTAAAATATGGATAAAATATCAGATTCTCATCGTTTCAATATATTCAAACCAAAGTTATTGAAAAAAATTGATAAAATACATAAAACTGTGCTATCATCTCCTCTCTTGCGAAAACTACATCTTGTAAGTTTTTGCTCAATATTTAAAAAAATTTCTATTTTATCATTTTATAAATTTTTTGTTTTTTGTTATAATATTTTTTTCTTTATTTTAATTTAGAATGAAGAAGAAAAAATAAAATTAGAACGTCGTCGTGTAATGCCACCTATTCATCGTTCATCATCTACAAATGATTCTCATACATTAAATTCTACTCCAGTATCAAAATCTTTTATAACACGTCCACTTCATCATCAAGCATCTATGCCAATAATAATGATTCGTGAATTTGATTCAACAACAGCATGTCATTCAGATTTTGCTTATCTTTGGTCATTAATTCCAAGTCGTCTTGCTGATTTTCAACCTGAACGTATTTATTCATCAGATATTCATGGTCGTCGTTTACGAACATTATATGATCATGTTGAATATCATGAATGCTGTCTAATTATTATACGTAATGAACATCAACAAGTTTTTGGTGGATTTTGTTCAGGTCAATTAGCAAATCGTTTAAAAACAAAAACATGGTTTGGTACAGGTGAATCATTTTTATTTACATTAAAACCAGAACGACAAGTTTTTAAATGGATTGGTTATCAAACATCAACAAGCGGTTATACAAAAGCGTATGAAGATTATTTTATATATGCTGATGATGAACGTTTACAAATGGGTGGAAGTAAAGAACCACTTAATGTTGGTTTAGCTATTCATCAAGATTTAAATGAAGGTAGTACAAGACAATGTGATACATTTGCTAATAAACCATTATCAAGCAGCGAACATTTTCAAATAATGGAAATTGAAGTATTTGGATTTACACGATAATCATTTTGTTTCGGATATTTTATTTTAGACAATATCTATACCCGAGTGATGATGATGTTATGTATTGTATAAATGCGGGAGAAAAACTAAGGACAAAATTGTCTCTCGTTTTGTATTATTTTGTGAATTTATTAGATCTGTTTTTTTTTGAATTTTTTTACTGTCAAATACTCGGATCATTTTGAAAGATGATTCAAGTAAGATATGAAACATTGATATTCAAAGGATTTTGTATATAAAGCAAATAGACTAATTAAATATACTGGAAATTATTATTTTAGTGATACTAATGTATGATTAGAAATTTATGATAACTGATGGATAGCGTATAAGTCGTAATCTTTTCATTATTGTTTAAATATCTCTCTCATTTTTTTTTACGTATTGATTTAAATCTGTTTTTTTTGAAAGATAGCTAGAAAAATACTATACTACAAAAAGGTCCATTTTCAAGCTACTATTCTGATTGTTAAAATATTACATCGCACATGCATCACATATGGAGAAACTGACTATACTGATGCATACTCATAAAAGAATGCTTTCTTTTGACAAGCGGGAAATCTATTTGAATGAAACAGTTTTCTTGTTCTTTCGTATTTCTCTTTCAAGATTTCTTTCCATAAAGATTGAAAAAGATGTTGATTTGGTTGAGTGAAATGTACAATCAATATAGATTTAGATTCATTATCGAATTGAAAAAAAATGTTCTTCTATGATTTTGATCTCTGTAAATTATTGTAAGAGCTTTTGTCTGTAATAAACAATTTGATTAAGCAGGTTGACCATCGAATCCTCATATGCTTATCGAAGAACTATTTTTGAACTTTTTTAGAAAGAGCACATTTGAGAACATCGGAAGTTTTGTTTTCGGTGGACTGCGATCTACTTAGGCAGAAGAAGGGTAGTAATTGTTTTTCAAACGAATGTTTGAAATTGAATCTTTTTAGAGCATAGTGTTTCTGATCAGATATTTTTTCCGCTATCCTTTATGCATCATACATGATATACATGAAAAATGATAGTATCAATTCTAGCAAAATTTAATAAAAAATGGCGCATAGATAGTTATCATCAATATTTTTCTCTCTTATATGACTGCTGGAAATTTCAGACAAGACTAATTTAATAGAAAATTTCATTCGCTACAAAAACTGCTGCTTTTTATTTGACAATGCGCAGCTATTACCATAACAATATGTGAACAGATTTTTAAAAAGAAGCCTAAGATGATGCTGCAAAAAAATATGTGACTAAATGCAAAATGTTCCAGAAAAATTTTCTTGCCACTTGAAAATTCATATATAACTTAAACGAGGATCGAAAGAATATTTTATCGAATTTGAAACAAGCCCAGTTTTAAATTTATAACGTTGCGTATTTTTAATATTGTTACAAAGATATTCTCGCTATACAAATTTGAAACAGCAGATGTTTAAAAAAAGGAAATTCTAGCGGTTATGTAAAACTGCAAAAAAATGATTATAAAAGCTACTGATATAACTGACGAGGAAATTTTTCCAATTGTCAAATTGTTTTTTGATCAAGTATATGCTCAAATGATAGATCTGCAGGAGTTATTAAACATCTTACAAGGATTTGATTTTCCAGGATCCCTGAACAGAAATATATGATTATATCTATTACTGGTTTCTTTGTATAACTGTACCAATATATTTCACATCTTAACTAAATATACTCTGATTTGGCTCAAATTTATATCAATAGCGTGATACTGTCAGGAAACATTCATGGCACTTATTCATTGCCTCTTCTTTACATTCATCTTCTATCTGTACGTGCACACATGTTCGCATAGCCTCCTCCATTATCCCATTGTTTCGTTATCTCTCTTCTTACATTCTCTTCGTTGTTCTCTTATACATGATTCAGTTGTAATTCTTTTCATCCAGAACAAACAAGTTCCGTAGTCCTGATAAATCACTACGTAACAATACTCAGTACTCATTAAAATACGAAGATTTGAAGATAAATCAATATCTAATATCCAACATATAACTTTGTTTGATATACAGTACATTTTCTTAATTGTGTCGGAAAAAATTTACCATTTTTTTGTTTTAACCAGTACAAGACTATTTACATTCGATCGAAAATATTTATATATTTTCGTAATCTTTGGATTTTCCTCTTTCAAATGGTATATTGTTTGTCTTCTAGTTTTCATATTTTCATGATGAAATTATCGATCTACAAAAAATGTCTGCACCTGACAAAATTAGATAGTAATTCCCTAATCCTAAGGATCAGTAAAAATATTTCTCTAATTATGACGCTTCTAACAAATTATGTGAGAAAACTGAATGTAGGCAAAAAATTCTTTTTTTCATGTTTTTGATGAGAGATGAAAGAAAGGTATATAAGACATTTTCGTAGAGTGGATCAAACTGTATCATAATCTAGTAACTCAAGACAGCTGTATTTTCTTTTATTAAGATGCAATCCTTGAAATAAAAATACGTGAAGGAAGTGAAAAAAAATTGTTCCTAATTACAACGGTAATTGTTTACTGTCCTATACATCAAGATTAATAATAGTAATAATCATACATCTCTGCTTAAAATACCTGAATAACCAAATCATTGTAGGATGTTTAATAACTAATGTAGGTCTATCATTTAAATATATATTCGATAAAAAAAGCAGTTTGATAATTGGAAATGTTTTCTTGTGAGAGAAAAATTAGCGAAATAATGTAAAAAGAAGAGTGCATGATTGACTTGATTTTTTAATAGTTTTTTACTAAACTATTGAGAATTAAATCTGAACTTGTTCAATGAAAGTACTAATGGAACACGGTTAAACTATTTACACTGTATAAATGACCTAAATATAATAGCTTTATTACTGATTGATTATCACGTCGAGTCAACTGATTGAACAGCAAAATGAAAAGCGTGTATAGTATCAAATTACAAATAATGTCTCGAAACATCTTTATTCAAACAGAATCTGAAAGAAAAAAAAGGTGAATAGTAAATGTTCATTTATTCATCATCATTTATCGAATAAAGTATGTTTAAAATACATCAAATTTTTCTTATTTTGTGTCTTTTATTCATTTTAACAAACTCTACTAATATTTCTTCATGTATAACTAATACACCATGTAAATGTGTTTTAATTGAATATTCATTTATACTTATTAATTGTTCATATTCATTACCAGATTTACCATTATTTACTTCTGATACTCTAAAAAATATTACAAAAATTCATGCTCGAAATGCTTTATATCGTTGGCCATTAAATTTATGTAAATATTCAAATATTGAAATACTTGATTTAAGTAATTCATATTTACATTCTCAACATATTGATTTATCATGTTTATCTCAATTAATACATTTTAATTTAAGTAATACTCAATTAAAAAATCTTCCAAATTTTCAAAAAAAAAATTTAAAACATTTACAAATACTTGATTTATCAAATAATCAAATAGAAATACTTGATAGTAGTCTTTTTCGTTCATTAAATAATTTAATTAAATTATTTATACAAAATAATCCATTAAAACAAATAAATTATTTCGAATATTTACTTAATTTATCACATCTTGAATTTATTAATTTAACAACGTCACAATCTAATATAACTATTACAAAACCAATAACAGCAAATCAATGGATTAATCTTGCTCAAAAATGGAATAATTCAAATAAATCATTTCGTATTTATACAAATACTATATTATTACAATCAATATTTCCAAATTCTCAAGAATTTCATTTAATTCCATTAAAGTTAATGAAAATCATTTTAAAAACATTATCTAATTCAACATTTACGATATTACATTCTACACCAAAATGTACCTGTACTTATCTTAAAAATTATCAACATATATCTTCTTTTATAAATTATGAAAAAAATTTATCATTATTATTTCAAACATCAACTTGTCTTATGTCAGATGGAAGAACTCATGCAAGTTTATTTGATTATCAAATATTTATTAATTTAAATTGTTCATTATTAGAAAAAAAATTACTACATCATTATCCTATTATTCAAAATTCATGTTCATTATTCAATTATTATTTATTTATTCATTTTATAATAATTTATTTGTTTTTGTTTTAATAAAAATAAGGATTAAAAAAATTATTAAAAGGATTTGTATAACCATAATTTAATCCATATTGTTGATATCGCTTAAATGATGGTGATGGAGGAAATTGATTATGAAAAAATGTTGAATTATTATTCATAAATTGATTTAAATTTGAATAACTACCACGAAAACCAACTGAAAGAAGATTAATTTAAATAAATTTTTCTTTCTTTTCTTTTGTTTTATATACTTACAATAATTGGGATTCTCTGGAAATTCATTATAAGGTGAATACGAAAAATTTCCATTATTAAAATGTCCTAAGAAATTTTTTCAATTATAATATAATAAAATTCTTGAAAAACTTACCTCCAAATTGTTCAGGATATTGATCATTATCATAATTTCTTGAATGATTATATCCTAATAAGAAATTAAAATTATAGAATAAGAAATTAAAACAATATACAAACCTCCATAGGTTCTATATGGATACCAAGGATCATCATCATAACTATCAGTTCGATCATCATCATCATCATCATCATCATCATTTTCATGAAAAGCTTGAATAATTTGACTATTCTCATCAAATATATTATTAAAAGATGCACTTCTATTAACATGTGAATAATTAACCATATCTCGAATATCCCAATGAGATTGACTAAAATTATCCATAGCTAATTTACGAATAGTCCATACATCAAAACATAAATTAGGATTTGTTATATAGTCATAAGGAATGTAACAATATCCTTTATCACCCTAAAATATTTGTTGTTTTCTTTTATTTTCTTTTTTAAATTAAAATATAATCTAATTTTTACCCAATGTTCACCCCATGAATTTCGTACAATAAATGCCTTTGATTGATCACTATAACCTACTGCTAATAATGCATGACTAAAATAATAAATCAATTATGATTTTTTCGAAGAAAAAATTTTATATTAACTTTGCATGTGATTTTCGACCACTATCACTTAAATCTGGCATTGGTACAACACCTGTTTTAGATGCTTGATCAAATGAAGTATATAATCTTAAACCAAATGCAAATGGAAAACCTTGTGCAAGACAAGATTTCATTTCATGTAAATTAATATTAATTCGAAGTGCTTCAGTAATTGTATGATATTGAGCTTCTTGATAAGCACGACCATTTGGACGTGTATTTACTTGAGAAATATCATATGGCCAAATTGATTCAAGACAAGTACCAAATTCTTCTAATGCTTCAATAGCGCTTGTCATTGAACAACCTGAATCAACAACTTTCTCCGATTTTTGATCTTTTACACGAGCATTATAATAAATAAATAAACGACTAACATCAATATCACGACCACTAGCTTTCTTTGTTAAATATTCATAAGCTCCTTTAAAAAAAAAGTAATAATATTAATTTTTATTAGAAAATAAGTTATTTTCACCTGCAAGACAATTAGCTGCACTGGATAAATGAACAAAAACGAAAAAGAAAATTATTATTTATATGAGAAGAATTTTATTTACCAACTGCCTGTTTTTGATTGATTTTCAACAGGAGTCATATCTGATCGTAGATCAACTTTTGGTGGAAGCTGTTCAGCTCCATAGAGTATATGTTCACGAAAAAGCTGACATAATTGTCTTTTCTTTGGTAAACGTGATGATGGTACAAGACCATCAAGACGAAATTTTTTAGAATTAATTTTATTTATTAAAAAAGTTTTAAATGGCATTATACTCTTCTTTTTTAATTCACTAACTCTAAATTTAAACTAAAAATAGGCATAGATATATCATTGAATTTATATCGTTCATTGTTGTATTACTTACTTTTTAATCTAAATATTTTTTTAAATATAATATCAAACTTTTTCTATTTATACATCATAAAATAGGTTGATAGTTTATGTCAGGTTATAGTCTCACATTGAATCACCCACATGCAGAGGTGTAAGTTAATTGTATGTTTTTTTTTCTTTTCAAGCAGAACGATATTATTCATACGTTTGCATTAGATGACATTGGGTGTCTCGTTCCCAATAAGAATCAATACTCAAAAACAAAAATATGCGATGAATAATAATTAAAGATTGATGTCGGTCACAAAAATTTAACTATCAGCAAATGAGTAAACTAGCAGAATACACGATTACGATTACTCATTGTAACCTTATACAATACTAAATCATTGTTTTTATAAAACTAAGAAAATGTTTTAAAATAAATTGATAAGCTATAAATAAAAGATCGAATTATATTAGAAAGTTGATAATGCATAATATTCATAAAAGTATTTTTATTGTAGTTTTATCAAGAATAAAATATAAATAATTCTAATTCCATTAATACTGTTATCTCCTGTTGTTACTTAGCAAACAGTTTTAAGTTTTTTAAAAGTTGATATATCATAAAAAATTTTCCAGCAGATTTAATTCAATAATGTTTTAATCAATAGATAGAAAAATAGATTAATACTTTGCTTAATATTTTTCTACATTGATTCAATCTTTTTTTTTGATGAATTGCGAAGAATAATTTCATTCATATGATCACGATGAAACAACTAAAATCAGATCTGTGCTAATACGTTGTATTGAGCAGTAATATGTAATAATACAGTATCATCCAACAAGAATCAACTATCATTTTACTGTATCGCATGTATTTAACCAATTTGAAATAAATAAATAGATTAGTTTTTTGTTATTTATTTCAGACATATTGAAACTAATTGTATTAATAAAAGAAATATAATAGACAACTTTCTTTGTATCTATCATTGATGCTAAATTAATCTTCCAATAATATCATTTCCAATCAAAAGTGAATTGTTAAAAAAATAGTTATTTTTCATTGAAAAATGCATAATCGGAATAATCATAATACAATGTTTTCTTCTGAAGCATATCCATTGATAATTTAATACCACACAACTGAATTTTTTATCATTGTTTTAAGTTGTCATTGGTAATCTTCTATTTTACAAAAAAATGAAACTGTATTATGACGTATATATATATATATATATATATAGTGATAGCTCTTCATTACCTTTAAAATTAGTAATATATTTATCTTTTTCTCTGCGTAATATTGAGTCAATATACGATTTTACACTAGATTTATTTCGAGTACATTGATTCACAATTGCGTAGGAGCCACCTACTATTTATATCTTCTTTTCACTTCTATATCAAAGTATTAAAAATATCGACGGTAATAAATATCATTTATCTCTTAACGTGTACGTGTGAAGCAGATCATTAAAAAATATCCAGCAAACTCACAGTCAGAAACCAATTTTTCCTTTCATACAAATCTCAATAATTTTTCAGACAACTATATTGAATTTTACAAAATGATGCCATAAATAATGAATAATATAAAGACATGAAAACATTTTTTCCAATAATTATATAGGTAAATCAATCATCTTTGAACAGTAACTATTGAAATTAAATAATTTAAAAATTAATTAATGTCGATTTGTTATCAAGACTTGTGCTACTTTTTAAAGACAACTCACCTGTGAAGATCATTTGGATTTCAGTTTAATTTTTTTTTACAATAATATAGTAAGGATGAAGGTGAATTAGATTCAATCAGTCCATTGTTTAATTCATCAGTTTTTACAGCAACGATCAAACATAAATCTTCAGAATTATAGATATTGGAATATCTTGCATTTAAATATGAACAAATTTTAATCAATGCATTATTTGAAGTACTTCAATAGATCGGCAGTAAACAGACGTTTCGATTTTATATTTTAAAAATTTGACTCATATGATTGTAAATGCTTCTTCGACTTTTATTGTAAATTTAGCAGTTTTGAATGATTTGTTTGGCGATCTGTGATTAATTATACATCTAATGAAAATCCTTGATGGTCAAGCAAAGTCTTCATTTCACATTGATTTTGAACCGCATTTGTATAAAATAATATGTACTTACACTAAGAAATAACATTTAATAATTATTCTCTATATTGCATTCTTCAGAAAAAAATATGAATGTAGCATCTAAATACTGATAGAAAATTCAATTAGGATTTATAAAAAAAAATAAAACTTTACCATTATCAATATAGTTAGAAATATAATCTTGACTTCAATCTATACAATGATTCGACATTTATTTTTTCTTAATAACATTATTGTTTATAAGGAAGATTATTGCTAGCTTCTAGTATGCTGCAATATTAATAGCGCTCCACGATACTTCTATGATGTGTTCAACTTCACTCTTCCTAAGAGCTAAATTTAACTTGAAATGTAATGAAATTCTCTATAAGAATGTTTAACTAAAATATTTTCTACATAATGATCCTACAGTATGCAGTTGGATACTCACAGGTAGGAAAAGATAATACGAAATACAGTTTACGTTTCTATCATGGTTGAAAACAAATTTCAAATGTCAGATAAATAATAGTTTCGAGTAGAGGTAGGGTAGTCCCTTCTTGCGTCACAAGTAATGTCCCTGATTATATTTTACAGAGAAATAATTTATATGACGAAACCATGTCCTCCATCGTTGTAATCAATCTCATACTTTCTCTCGTTATCTAGAAGATCTACCCCATCTGATCGCTGCATAAATCATGAGTGGATAACAGTGCATCTGCCAAAAATAGTAGTACTATCGAGTAGTATGAATGCAAACCATTTCTCTATTACGAAATTATCTGATTCATATCAATACAAGTAAATATATTTAATATATGTTACTTTTGTAGGAGTTTGAATCATTCAACTATGAAAAATATTTTATCTATGACGCACGCATTGATGGTTTTGTTAACCTTTGATAATTAGCGAATAAAATTCAACCAAGACCATTATCTAAAAATGTATAGAAATGTGAGAAATTTGATAATTTGTAACTTTATTAATATTGTTAGTATGCATCATCAATGGTTCATTTAGTATATTCATACATTTCAAAAATTCAAAATGAGTAAAAGAAATTTATTGGAACAAAATCAAAAATAAGATCTATTAAATTCAAAACAACAAAAAAGTTAATGGAACCAAAACCTCTCAAACCTAGTTGTTCAAAAAACAGTAGACAAATTGATAAGTTTAATTTTAAAAAAAAGTAATGAAACAAAAAATTCAGAACTTAACAAAGGGTATTGATTTACACTGGCCAGTAGATTCGTTGGATCTAAAAATTATGTTTTTCTTCTTATATGCTGTTCATTAAGTAACAGTATCTATAATAACGAGTTTAATCATGTTAGTTTTAGAGGATCAGTACTCAATTTTAATAACAATTCCATACTAATATACTAAAACGATAGAATATATTTATGCCAAGTGAATTATTCAGTTTAACCATATTCATATATGCTACTCATACATGAATAACTTTCATTTGAAATATGAAAACAAGCTAGTTCTGTTCTCTTCAGTATACGATAACCTTCCACCATCTAAAACTCAGAAACACTGTTGCATGAAATTTGATGTACATTCTTTGCATATTACATTCAAAATTGTCGCCATATCATTTCCAATGAATAAGTTAAATATAGTTCCAACGTTGTATTTGCTATGACTTTATTTAACATACAAAATCGTAGTTGATATTATTTCGGTTAAAAGCGACAGATTAATAATAATTAATCATTTTTAAAAAAAATACACGATTTTTTTATTAGTCTGCAATTAATTTTGCTTTCGTGACATTCGTGATAGAAATTTGATTACATATAATGCTACTTGATCATTCATTCTATCAATTAGATAATCAATCAATAATGCTAATCATATCATATTGTTAATCGAACAGATAGTACTGATCGATTTAAGTTATTATTCAGGAATGCTTCAAATTAATATAAAATACAAAACCATTGTAAGAATAAAATGTTGAATTTGAACATACGTTGGAAAAACTGGTGTCATAACAATAGAGACATTCACGACAATAGAAGGACAAGAAATAACGGAATAGACATTCTCACCTCAATATTGTTGTCATTTATTTCTCATCTTGCTAAGCACTCATTTCTATCAAATACTTTAAATAAAATATAAATGATTTACTATCATGTGATAAACATACGTTCTACTCCAACAATTCTGTCAAGCATTGATGATATATCAATTTCATTTTCTTATAAAAAAAATCTCAACTTGCTTTCATCACTAAGCTGAAATATTATGGGATATAACGTATGCCAGCTTTTATACAAGTTTCAAAATCGATACCTTCGATAGAATGGTAAATTGCATAATTGAAATTGAATTCATATCCTGTTAATTTATCTCTTAAAAAAATACGCAATTTATTACTCTTATTGTACTCATCGATCTAACCATTGGAATTGTTTACATACGCGAAAGAATGAGATGGATAAATATTCAAACTAAATGTAACATCACAATTGTATAAAGCTATGTGATATAAGACTGACATAGTTATGGAAGATACTAATTCATACTTGGGAGAAGAATAAATGACTAAAATATTTTTAAAAATGTAAATAATCAAGAGAACAAAGAGAAAAAATAAAACAATCATGAAATAAAAAACACCAAAATGAATAACAAAAAAAAGATAGAAAGAGTGTATTCTTGTTATTTTGATAATATTGACTCATTCCCATAAAAAAATATTTATTTTAATGAGAAATTTCTTTATTTATTTTATCAAATATTATTGTAGACAATTTATTTAAAAGCCTTCCATTGTTGAATGAGAATAATTTTTAGGATTTGATCGACTTGCATCTATATTTTTCATGTGAAGTACTTTCATTCTGCAAAAAAGCTTCTTTTATCTTTTTTGTGATCTAATATCGAGTGTCTAGAAAACATCGAACAAGCAAAATTTTATTTTGTATTTTGATGTTAGATAGGTTTGAAAGCACAGATAGATACTCAATTTAAACAACTAGTATTCACCATATGATATATATTATACAGTTTTGAGACATTTAGTAGAATAGTAATCTCTTCTCTAATGTGAGATACTTTAAGAAAACTGTCAAAAGGCAGATTCATTTTGTATCATTCTACTTTATTTCATTCTATATATCGTCAAGAATACTTTTATAATTCCGTCCGTTTCGTGTATTGATTTAATGGAAACAACAGCTGAACTCAATTCTTCTGAAAAGTATCCCATGTATATTTTCCCTGAGCAATGGTAAGTTTTGTTTTAAATGGAATTGTCAGACTATCGACAGATGTCTACCGATAATCTTGAGTAAATACTCATTAACACAGATACTAATAGATAAAATGTCGTATCTAAATGAGAATGCTAAGTACATGATTACATTTATTATGTTGATATTTGCTTTTACCATCATTTATAGTAAATCATCATCGTCGAAAAATTTTTCAAACATACTATCCCTATTGTTTGCTGTTGTTACTGGTTTCTTTCTTATTACGACGATTGTGTTAGGAGTTTTGTATGTTGTCGAACGTACCAAAACAAGATGTAATGAAACAGTGCAAAGTATGTTTTATTTAATCATATTTGAAGATAATTATTAAATAATAATTTTCGATATAAATAGTAAATTCAACGAACAATAATGATTTATGTTTGACTCGCTACTGTATCAAAGCAGGTTAATATATAACTGTAATTGAAATGTAATATAGTTTTTCTTTGTAGCTAATAACCTTCTAGAAAGTATCGATAAAACAATTGATCCATGCGAGAACTTTTACGAATTTACCTGTGGTACATGGTCAAGGAATCCTAAAATATCATTTGACGGTAAAGTCTCTATATTTCTAAATATATAGTCGAAGCATTTAAATTAGTTTTATGCTTTATTTATAGTTGATGGGCAAGACACACTAGGAAAAATGGAAATTGAAATGAATTATGCTATTATTGGTATGATAATAGTTTCACTTCTTCTTTGGTATCAGTTTTTTTTTCTGCAGATCTTCTTTCATCATTACCACCAAGTGGAACTGTAGAACCGAAACCAATTATTAATGCTCGTCGTCTATATGCTTCTTGTATGAATGAAGAAAACATCGAGACAGAGGGTGTTGATGCAATGCTATCATTGATTAATACAGAATTTGGTGGATGGCCAATCTTGCAAGGTTCAGCATGGAATGAATCTACATTTAATTTCTCTCATTTATGGTTCAAATTAAGTCAATACAATAACTTTGTTTTCTATCATGTTGGAACGATAATTGACAAGGAAAAGTTATCAACACATTGTATCGAAGTAAGACAGTTACTATCAGTTTATATCGATAACAAATGTTCATGCTTTAGATTGGTCCTAGTCATCAAAGCCTAGGATATCATAGCTTTTATACTAAAAATAGTCAACTTACAAAAGTTTATCAACAATTCATTCGAGATGTAGCATTGACATTGACTAATAGTACATCAATGATTGATACTGATATTAATGCCATCTTCAACTTTGAAAAGGAAATAGCCAAAGTAAATCTACTTGGATATCTTGTTTCACATATTTTTATATTTCAAATCTATGACAGTGCTATCAAATATCAGATCGTCAATCTATCGAAGGCAATAGACGTACAACAATAACTAATCTTTCAAAAATAATCAATACGAGTGTAAATATTTAATCCTTTTTTTCTTCTGTCTATTTCTCAAATTTGTATTCAGTTTGATCTTACTGATCAACTTCGTCGACTCTATCATTTGGGAAATGTAACTCTCACTGATAATGATGTTGTCATTGTTAGCGATATTAATACATTACGTAGTATTACAACTACTATTGCTCAGCAATCACCACGTATCTTACAAAACTACATGATATGGCGTTTTCTTATTTATCGAATTTCAAATATGCCAAAACGATTTCAAACTATCTTAAATAAACTCAAAAAGACTGTTTTGGGTGTCAGCTATCAACAGTCGCGAACAGTTATATGTGCTAATTATGTTCATAACAATATGGCATTTGCTGTCTCCAAACTCTATATAAATAAATATTTTGACAAGCTTGCACGCACTGAGGTATGTATAATAAAAGTTGATGTTATTCACTATATTATTTATTTTATGACAGACGCTCAACATAATTCATGATATTCGAAATGCATTTATTGATATGATCAATCAATCAATGTGGATGGATACGATTTCGAAAGAGAAAACTATAGAAAAAGTAGGTTAAAGAATAATCACTTTTGAGTTTGAAGAAATCTATATTTTCATATAGGCTGAAGCAATTATAGGGAAAGTTGGCTATCCTAACTATTTAGATAGTGCTAATTCTACCAAACTCGATGACATCTATCTTGAAGTATGACATTAAAAGATTATTCTTTATATAAATTATTCATCTGTTATTTTTATATGGTTTATAATATAGTATAATTTCAATACTTCACATATAAAAAATATTTTGATTTTACTTCAGTTACATGTAAAACAAAATTTTCAAAGGCTTCGTGAAACAGTTACTCGTGAAGAATGGATTGATTATGGTCCCACTATTACCAATGCATTTTATCATTCATTATTTAATAAAATTGGTTAGAAACTTTCTTAAACAATAGTATACTACATGTGTTTACTCTTTAGTTGTTCCAGCTGGTATTCTTCGACCGCCCTTCTTTCGAAAAAATGTACCCAAGTATGAAGTTGTTCTAGGTTTACAATAAGCATTTCTTTGTTTTTTCTTAGATATCTCAATTATGGTGGTAAGAATTGATTCTATCTGAAAAAAAAGAAAAGACTACGAATAATGTTGAATTTAGCGATTGGATCAATCATAGGTCATGAGATTACACATGGTTTTGATGAACTTCGTCGACATATTGACAAGAATGGAAAGAAATACACATCATGGTCGAATGAGACTATAAATATGTTTAATAAACGTTCACAATGTATCGTTGAACAATATAATAATTATACCGTAACTCAAGTCAATCTTCAGGTTCTTGCTTTATCAGAATTATTGAAACGAATTCTTTTTGGTTTTTGATTTTCTAGGTAAATGGTCAACGAACACGTGAAGAAAATATTGCTGATAATGATGGATTAAAAAAAGCCTTCTTTGTATGTTCTATTATCATTCAAGTAAAATATACAATTGAAATATTTTTTAGGCGTATCAAAAGTGGAGTAAAACACAGGAAAATGTCGAGAAAAAACTTCCAGGTTTTAGCAATTATTCAGCAGAACAAATGTTCTTCATCAGTTTTGGTCATATGTGGTGTTCAAAAATGACTGATAAATATGCAAAAGTTCAAATCTTCAGTGATAATCATTCTCCTGCACAATTCAGGTAAATTTATTCTTGTAATAATTTCAAACTTAATATTAATTTTAGAGTAAATGGTCCAACATCAAATTTTGTTGAGTTTGATCGTGTATTTGGCTGTAAGCCAGGTCAAGGTAATAGTCGAGTGAATAAATGTAGTGTATGGTAATATATAAAACTTAAGAATTAATAATTATCCATTCATTTGGACTACAATGCGTGCTGATAATCTCGTATTTAAAGCGATTTCATTATTCTTTTGGTAAAACTATTGTAAAATTGTATTATATTTTTTTCTTGTCATAAAATAAAATAAAATATTTTTTCTACAAATTTTCTCTTATCTTCAACGGAAAGATCTTCTATACAGTTTTGTTGTTCAACTGTTTGTAGTAAAGAAATTTGAAAGCCAAAAATAGTGGAAAATATCGCATGTCATATGAAGGACAAAACAATAGCCCTTATACTTTTAATTATTTTTTTTTTCTCCTGATTTGTTTAAATTACGCTTGACGTGGTAATAAAACATCAAGACACAATTGATTTATATATAAGAAATAGATATGAAGTATTTATTTAAATTCCAGACGAATAATTGAATGTCAGACTGATTGATAATGACTTTTTGTAAGATAATTAAAATGAAATATATTCCAAATATATGCTTATGAAGTATTGTTTCTTGATTTTGCTCTTCAAGTTTGTGTGAATATACTTTAAGAACGAAAAATATAACTAAGCATTTTATTAAAATCGAATTTTAGCCAAGAATTAGAAATTTCTACAGACATCTTTCAAATTGTATTGAAACATTCTGAATGAATCATTGTTTATCTATATAAAATTATGAGAAGCGACACTTTTGTTTTATTAATGATATTCATTTCCATACGATATTTAATGCTTATCAATCAACATTTAATCTGATATAGATGTTTTTCATACATCTATATATTAATACACGTATTAATATTTGAATATATCTTTCGTTTTTTAGTATATTAAAAATTTACAACTATATCAATATTGATTTTGTGTATATAGTCAAAATTTATAACGATTTCTCAAATATATAATAAACAAAAGTATATATTCACGAAATCAGCAAGTATGCTGTTATCAAAATATTGACTTTTTTATAATTGTATGTTTATAAATAAACAAAAAGAAATATTTCGAATAAAATAGCATTCATGTCACATTTAACTTTAGATATATTAGTTTGTGTATGAAAGTCAATGCATCATTGGTCTTTTGAAATGTGATGGAAAGCAGAGTGAGTATGTGTATATTTTATGAAAAAAGCTAAAGATTGATTTGAACATGTGATGAGCAAGGTTATTTCATATTTAAGACGATCCTAGAAACATCTGATAACTGATAATTCAGTGTGTGCAACTCATGAGAATATATTTCTCTTCAAAAAAAGATTGATTAAATACTTTAAGAAAATTAGTTTCGAAAAATTTGTCACATGTGATTGGACGGATTTTATCCCCATTTTTCAACGGCAAAAGTCACAATTCTCTATCTTATTTCTACCAAAAATTATACAGAAAATACCCAACCGGTATTTGTACTACTATGTTATTTCATAGCAAGGTCGGACTTCTCAGAATTTTGTTATTATGTTATTAGTTGAAGAGTGATCATATAGTACAGAAGAAAGAGAAAACTTCGTTAAGCTTTCTATAAAAAAAATAAGGTAGTAACAAAACTACTTTTGAATTGCTCAAAGTAAATTAATATTATAATGACAGTATATACTATTTTTAGATGTCTTCTTCTTCCAACTATTTTTTCAATTATAATAAGAGGATTTTTTTAGATAATGTAAAGGACTGGTTATAATACAAAAACTAATGATATCTCTCCTTCCCATTGAAAAGATAGAAAGACCGTAATGAATGTACCTAACAGACAAAAGGTGGTTTTTCGAGATTTTTTAGAATTATACAAGATTCGTACTTTGACGATAAAGTTGTAAAGACTAACAGCTTGATACTTGTAGCAACGCCAGTGAGTTATATGACATACTAATTGAAATTAAGAAAAAATCGTTCTTTCTTTCTCTTTATATGAATAAAATCAATCTAATATAAGATAGTAGGAGTTCCAATACAAAATGTCCGATAAGGCGTTTTACGATCTTATCATCTGTCTCTTCTCTTCATAGATTGATACTTTTTAAAAAACAAAGTTATCAAAAAATAAACAAAACACAAAAACCATATCTCATTAAGTTATTGTTTATACAAATTCAATAATAAATCAATAGATTAGATATAAAACTGATTCGAGAAATTCATATTATCTAATAATTACTTTCAAATTTTTTAATAAACATCTAACATATCATTTTTATTGGATATATACGAAAATATCTGCTATACAATTCATTGAACAATTACATAGATAATAAGAGAACAAAAAAAAAATAAATGATTGATCTGATTCATCGGTTTTTTGGAGAAAAATACATTTATCTGACAGAAAAATATCTCTATATATCTGTACATATCTAATTGATACATTGCATTTATCTGACACGAATAAGAACTTTACGTTGCATACGATATTGAACATCACCACGACGTACCATTGCATGCAAAACTTTATAAATTCCACGTTCTGAATAATTCTAAAAAATGTTAAAATAAATATAAAATAAATATTTATGTTTTATTTTTTTTTTGCTTTACTTGTCGAATAAAATCTTGAACAATAGCATGTTCTGATACTTGTGAACCGACTACAAATCGACGTCGAATTTGTTTTTCAATACGTGAAATTTCTTCTTGATCTTCACGTGTTGTAAAACCTTCAATACCAGCTAAATTTCCTGAACCTGCTGATGAAAGAGTTGAAACATGAAATAATCGAAGTGCTTCATCAACATCAGTTTCATTAGCAAATGGTGCTAAACGCATTTTAGCTAAACTTTCAGCAATACGAACTAATGCTTCAAGTTGTCTAATAAAGAAAGAAAATAAACAAACTATCAATGAAATTATTTCTATTAGAAATAAAATTTCTTACCGAACAGTAATTGGAATTGCTGTTTTTTTTCCAACTTCTCTTTCATAAATACTTGTTCCATTACGCATAACAACATATTGATTTCGTAATTTTTCTGAAGCACTTTCTGATAATCGTGGTCCACATTTACTAATTAAAAAAAAAGAAAATAAATTTTTAGTATTATGAAAATAATCTAAACACAAAAAAAAACAAGTCTTTACCTTCGACAATAGGCAATATATTTTTTTAATTTTTGAATACTCATATCACCACCATTATCATCTGTATTTAAAATATTCATATGAATTTTAATTACATGTTTAGCTAATGTCTAAAAAGAAAAACATATAATTTTATTAAATTTTAATTTAAATATTTTCTTTTTTTGATTTTCATACAGTATCACGTTTTTCATCATGTTCATCTTTAATAATAAAAATCATATCAAAACGTGAAAGAATTGTTGGCATAAAATCTAAATTATCATCGCCTTTTAAATCATCCCATCGACCATAAATTGAATTAGCTGCTGCTAATATACTACATCGAGAATTTAATGTTGTTGTTATACCAGCCTTAATAAAAAAAATATTCTTATTAAAATTTAATCTTACAAATTTATATATTACTTTAGCAATTGAAATTGTTTGTTGTTCCATAGCTTCATGAATAGCAACACGATCATCTTCACGCATTTTATCAAATTCATCAATACAAACAACACCACCATCAGCTAATACCATTGCACCACCTAATTGAAATTTTATTTAAAAAATTCAATCTATTATTTCAAATAATTTACCTTCGATAACAAAATTTTTTGAACTTGGATCTCGTATTACACTTGCTGTAAGACCAGCTGCACTACTACCTTTACCACTGGTATAAACACCAGTTGGTGAAACTTTTTCAGCAAATTTTAATAATTGAGATTTAGCCGTACCTGGATCACCAACAAGTAAAACATTAACATCACCACGACGAAATAAACCATCAGGTAAACTAAAAAATTTTAAAAATAATTTTTACAAAAAAAAATTCATTTTCAAAACAAACCGTTTTCTAGAACCACCAAATAATAAACAAGCAACAGCTTTTTTTATATCATTTGCACCATAAATTGATGGTGCAATACTACTTGAAATTGTTTCATAAACATCTGTTGTATGTGCAAATCGAAAAAATTCTTCTTCTTCAGCTGTTGTTAATGTTTGTGCTGATGAACGTCCAACACCATCTGTATCAATACGAATACCAAGAACACGAACATATGGTTGACGTGTACCAACATTAGCTTTTTCTTTGCCTTTCATCTATAAAATTAGAAAAATCAAATAAAAAAAATATTCTTTTCTTTTTAAGATTTATTTACTTTGCCCATTGGAATATTTCGTTTAATACAATAAATACCAACAAGTGTTATTTTATTACCAGGCATTGCACGATCAACAAGATTTCTATAAAAAATCTAATAGTTAAAGTACATACAAAAAAAAAAGAATAAATTTACCGATCACAATAAAGTTGAATATGTTTTGGCATTTCACCATGTGGTACATATTCAGGTGCTTCTTGTAATTTAAGAATTTGAAAATCAATACATTGACATTTATCAGGCATAACAAAATATGGATCAATTGGACATGGTGGTTGACCTGGTTGAGTTCTATAACAAGAACAACAAAAAAAAAAATAAAATAAAAGAATATCATGTACTTATATGTATATAGTTTTTCCTATATTTTTAAAAGAATACATACACGCTATTACATTTTCTTGGCATTGCATAACCTTCTAAACCAGGTTTAACTTTAATATTTGAAATAACATTTCGACATGATCGACATTGTACAGCAATATGTGAAGCTTTTGTTCGTACACTACTTGCTGCAATAACAATACCAACAGTTTTAACTAATTTTGATACATATTCGGACTAGAATAATCAAAAAAAGAACAACTTTGATTTTTTACAAAACAAATTTATTCAAATAGACTTTTAAATGTCGAAGATGAAGTGGATGTGCATCATTCATTAACATTATTTGTATATCATGCATATCAATATCATCATCCGGACGTGGACGAGTTATTTCATCAGCAACTTCTTTAGCAGCTTCTTCAAACTAACAAAAATAAAAAATGAATTTTTTTTTATTTTTCAGTTAAATACTTTTTTTTTGTTCTTACTAATGGTAAAAGTTCAGCTGGTTGTTTTTTAAGATTATCACAAAGATTATCATCATAATCACTTAAATGTCTTAATTCAATATCAATCCAATATCTTCGACTATTATAATTTCGTCGTAACATTTCCCTTAACAAAAAAAAAAAAACAAATCATATTTTCTATTCTATTAATCACTAAACTTACCGATAAATAAACAAATTATTAATATGAAATTCTCTAATAAACATTTTAAATTTTTTTTTAATTGATGCTCGATTAAGGTCATTATCATTATCAAATTCATTATTATTATCAGCACCGAAATTATCAGAAAAAAATACTCCAACATCATCAAATCCAGCCATCTAGAAACAAAAAAAAAATTTTTTCTTAACTAATTGAATATTTTTTTTTTCTGTTTTCATCTTGCATTTTTTTCTATAAAAAAAAAAAAAGAAAGAAAGAAAAAAATGTTTACACACACTGCACTCATTCTTTGTACATACAAAAAAAGAGAACTGTACGAGTGCGTGTATAATTTAGGATAATCCAACGCGGCATATAAGCAAAAAAAAAGACAAAAGAAAAAAAAAAAGGTTTGTTTTATATAAACAAAAAACTGCTTTCATTAATAAATAATAATTATACAAATGTTTTTTATTTTTATTTTATTTTAAATTCTTCGTACACGTTCTGCTTGTACAACAGGCATATTTTTACGTATTTCATTTTGACCATGTTCTTTATAATCAAATGTACAATTATGTTCATTTGCATAACGATGTATTGAACAAAATTGACCACCACAACGGCAATCAAAACCTATAAATATAATTAATTTAAAATATTCTTTATTGAAATATTTTACCTGTTAGACCAAGTTTTTTATTACATGTTTCCCATGAACATCGATTACGTTTTTTCTTTTCTACATTTGGTGTATCTGTTGGTGAAGTTCCTAGTGAATTACTTCCTTTAGTATTTGATTCATTCAATATAGGCATATCGATAGTATTTGATATTATAGGTTCTGATGCAACATGAGGAAGAAGACTAGCATCATTTTCTTGTTTTAATTGATCTGCACTGTTATCATTTCCTATTGAACTAGAGGTATTATCTGTAATAACTTCATTTTGAAGAAGATTTTGAGATGTGACAGGACTATTGGAAGATGAATAATAACCTTTAACAAAAAAAGACAAATAAAATTTAAAATGACTTTATTTTTCAAATATTTATTAAACATACTGGAAAATGAATTCGTTCGCCCAGTATTATATGACCGACTAACATGTTCACGATAGCATTTTGAACACATTCCTTCAAATTGTGATGAACCATAAAACCCACAATTATTTGTACAAAATGTTGGATTAGATGCAGGCTGTTCCATAACGTAAGTTTTTATTATTTTAAATGTTTTTTATAATGAATATACAAAATTTTTAAATACTGTGTTACACTGAGAAATCTAGAATGTATAGAATCATTTTATATGTATGTAATGATGATGATGCTGTGCGTCATCATGTGTGAATCATAGGGAAATACGACGCGTACGTCATATGATTGTCATTGTCCACGTACAAGAAAGGAAGAAAGAACTTTTTTTTGCTGCTCTTTGTCTGGATGTAAAAAACTGACAATGGAATAGGAAAAGGAAAAAACAAAAATTATTAATAATTTTGTGTTTATATTTTTTAAATAAAGGTCACTGAAATATTTCTTCTTTCAATTGGAAGAAAAAACTAATATCATATAATGCTATTAAAAAAAAGAAAAATTAGAAAGTCAAGATATTCTTTTTTCAAGGTTTTTTTTTTATTATAAAATAAAAAATCCTTGACAGATACAAATCATAACTAATATCAGTTAATATTAATAATAAAATTCAATATAAAATAACTCACATATGTTCAATAATTTGGAATAGACGTGACGTGAAAAGAAAATAGATGTTATTCTATGTATATATAAGAATAGATGTATATAGAGAAATAATAGACAGGAGACAAAAAACAATGTAATCACATGTAAGCACCATCGAATAGCAAGGTTAACCTTTGTGAAGATGCTTGTTTAAAGAAAGAAAAACATGACAATAAGGAGTCGCTATCAGTATACATTATATAGTACATAAACACTTTTTGTAAAAAAAAAGATGAAAAATGTTTTTTTTTTGTGTATTTATTTGAAGAATAGATTTAGTTTATTATTTAATATATGTCGCTAATGAAACTGTTAAATCAAAGAGGACGCTACAGATCATAGTTGAATTCGAAAGAGATATCTTAAAGAAATTATTTTTTAAATGACATTTTGCGCATAAAACTTCAATAGATTTATTTGTAGAATGTATTGATTTATAAAAATTATGGATAAAGATCTAAATAATCAATTAAAGTAACGATTTTTTGGTTTTTTTCATCATAATTATGTAATAGTACGAATTTATTGTTAAAACATAATTTCTAACTCAAAGTTGATCAAGATTAAAACGCTCGTTAAATATTGCTATAACAAAACGGATAATCTAGATTACGAAAGAATATGTAAGAAAATTTGTCTTAAGAACGTTGATAAATTTTCAAACCATATTATCTCCATCGCTAAATAATACTGAATAATTATCAATTATTAGTGAGATGTAGATCCTTTGAGAATATCCCGTTTTTTTAGATATTTTTGCTTTACGATAATTCTTTTTCTAATATATACATAAAAAAATTACCAATGTTACATTCACTGATTTGTTAACATAGTATTGCATGCATGTAGAAATATGTATTAGTCAAAAATAATTACCATATTATGGTTAATAAAAACTTTTTTAACTGAGGAAAAGATAATTTAAGAAAATAACGATTTTTTTTATTAATTTTAACGAAAAATCTTTGAAATCAAGGAACGCGAATCTATAGATGATGTCTAAAGAATTTTCTAGTTCACTTTTTTTGATCAAGCCACAGCACCTTCTCAAGATTTAGATGACTATTATTAAAAAAATCCCCTTATATTCGGAAAATAGATTTTCTCTAACGAAAAAAAATCACGCCTACAACTTTTGAGAAACCATCTATAGGTTCAAAATCTTCGATCATACGAAACTTTTCATTAAACTGTATAAGACATAATTATTTATGTATTACATGACTTGACTGAACTTCAATAATCTAACTCAAAGATTTTCAATCACTCGTTAATTGATAATGTATCTAGTCGATAATGGTAACTTCTTTCTGCTATAATAAATTATTTGCATTAATAACTCCTAAACTACCAAGAAACTAACTCAATAATATAATGAGTTCAGAGAAAGACATAAAAGGTTTTCCTATGATCACTAATAATGTAAGGTAAATAATCTGTCTGTTCCTTAAATACAAGTTACCTCCCACGTCTCACGTAAACGTGTATGTCATCTGTGTAGTAGGTAACAGGTCGTAGATGATGTCACCTACCACCTATCAGATAGGCGTTAAATGATGAAAACTGCACAGTAATGAAAAAGAACTAATAGTTCGACTAACCATATATTACCATTAAAGGGAAAACGTCAATCAAAGCGTGACTTACCTTTTATCTCGATTTGACGTCACTTGTCAGAAGACTACTGACAACATCACAAGGACATTACAAGTACACTTATTCTGAAAAGCAAGCAGAATAATGGAAAGCGAATTATTCATTACTACACTTTTTCTGAGATTTCCTATGCATCCAAGAAAAAGAAAAACGAACAACATATAAACCTTGTTAATTAAACTAATTATAAAATAAATTGATTTTTGATGCATTTACAATGATAAACTAGCTATATTTATTCATTGTATAAACCATTAAATTTATTTTCAAAAGACAGAAAAACAAAAATAGACAAACAAGCACTCTGAATTTAAACAAATACATTAACTTAAAAAATAATTTGAGTATTCATAACATTTATTATACAAAATTCTTTTTTATTTTCAATTTTGCACAATAAAAATTATTAATATCTAAATAATATTTCAAGTTATTATGTAAGTCAAGAATAAACAATTTTTATATATTGAAAGGTCATTTGATATAGATAAAAAAAAATTTCTTTTTTTATGAACAATCTAATTGATCCATTTCGTCACAAGAATCTATAGAAAAAAGAAAACGTATTAAAATTTAATTTAAAAAGAAAGAAAAAATTATATAATTACATTCAGGAAAAAGAGATGTTCGACAAGTTGAATTAATTGAATCTGAAGATAATCGCAATTGAGACTATAAATAAAAATTACATATTAAAATTAATTAAAAAATTTATTTTTTAATTTTTATTACTGGATTATTAGCTGAATTAAGATGATCAATTAATAAATTTATTTCACGACGAATTTCTTCTGGATAATTTTTTTCAAGAAGTTTTTGTAAAGTCTAGAATAAAAAAAAACAAATTCATTCAATTCTTTTTATTTTATTTTTCTATATGATTTTATTTTTATTCTAATTTTCTTTACTGTTAATAATTTAACGGAATTAAACATTGGTAGTAATATTTCAGTATCTTTTTCACTAAAAAGATTACGTAATAATGATAATAAACAAATAAGAAATTGTTCATCTGTACATTGTTCAAATAATGAATAAATTCTATCAATTGTTAATCCTATATTAAAATTAATAAAAAGAATAATTTTTGTTTTTGAAAGAAATATTCTTTTATTTACCATTAATTATATCTTGTTTAGTTGTAAGTACTGATAAGTATGAAAGATTACGTATAGCCCATATACTATTAATAGATAATTCATGATCAGTATGAGTTAGAAATGAAAGAAGTATATCAAGAATACCACCCTCAAGTAATCTCTAAATCACGAGAACAGAGAAAAAGGCTTTTTTGTTTTATATAAAAAAAAAAGAAGTTTAATAAAATTTACTGTACGACAAGTAGAAAATTCTAGTACACTATTACTAATAACAGATGATGCTGTTTTAACTAGAGATATATCATTTGATTTAATAGCATCAAGTAAAATATCACAAATAGTATCATTAAATGTTGTACGTAATTGATGAACACTTCGAGATAATCCATGAAATAAACGAAGTGATGCTAATTGTAATGGTAAATGTGGTGAACGATAATATTCAATTGCTGTTGTAATTAAATCTAAATTTTTGTTTTATATTATAGTTAATCAAAAAAAAAATATAAAAAAATATAATCATCAAACTTTCACAAATATTCGATATTTTCTATATAGAAGATAATCTTTACAAATAATGACTACTCATTTCTATGATTGATACCGACAATCTTGATATTGAATTTTAACTCATAATGTCTGTACGTTTTATATGCTATTGAAAGGTTCTATTAAATATTGTAATATTATTATCGACAACTGATAAATCATATGGTGCATAGTAAAAGGTATATTTACTCAGCAATATCGATCTTTGTAGAGATGAGAGGAGACTAAATTTAGAAAAAAAAAGCCTTTATTTGACTTTCTGCTAAATCATTCTACTATTTTTTCTACCTTTTAGTAGTCTAAAAACTTGACGGAAACATCTTAATTCCTCATTATTACGCGTGCGTGTATAGTTTATCTTTTTTTGATTTGCTTTTCCTGCCAATATATTTGTTGACTATGGATTTTTACCATCCCAGAATGCAAGACCATATGAGAAAATTTTTCATATTCTTCTTCTATTATCTTCATCTCAACTGCGTAGTATTTTATTAGACTCAAGCCTTTTGTAATGGATCAACAAAAAAGATTTGCTAAGATGTATACTATTATAAGGAATTATATTACATCTAATTACTGAAAAAGTACTACTTTTAGAGAAAAAAAAAGGTTTCCAATATATTCTGTACAACAATATTCTAAAGACTATTTTTTAGTGATGAAAAGGAGATAAACTTATATATAAAAAAGTTGATAATAATTGTATGTTGAAAAGTATACTTTCAAGTAGTTACTGAAGAATATTACTCCCAAAGCTGCACATCTATCATTATCGAAAAACATATCGGCTAATATATCTATGGATACTATATAAATAAATGA
>JAJEKB010000605.1:0-21822 GCA_022393335.1 Macrotrachela quadricornifera | reverse complement strand
CACTATGTTTTGTCCTTACAATAGTGGACAAACCCTACCACATTTTATTTTTATACCTATTTTCACATACCTTGAAATTGAAGTAACTTGCACTAGATACGCCATACGCAGCTCATATTTTAAATTTGTTAGTTTCTCGTTGAAAGCTTTCTTTTGGCCCGAATATGTTTAACTTTTTCGCTCAACAGGTCACACCCTTGCATTGTTAGATTTTTTACATGGATATTTTAAATATGAAAAACGTCTTTGATATGAACGAGATGATGAAATATCATCATACTTTACAGATCGATCTTCCAAATCTGATATTAGAAGATATATAGAGAAGCTCATCAACGGCAATCATATGTAGATACACCAAGCGAACACATCAGTCAATTGACAAATTTCATTCGAGAAGAAAATAATATTCAACGTTTGAAAATTGAACGTCAAAATATTATTGAAAATCTACAAGATCGTATTAGTCCAGCTATAGCACAATTTCGATTGGAACATGAACATGGTGCAAGGACATATTCAATGTACACTTTCTAAAGAAGATTTCAAATAAAATAATTTATATGCAGTTTGGCCATGTCCTGGAGTCCACATATTCCACTATGATTATATGTTGAAATGATTAAGAATGAAAAATACATGTTCAAATTGTAGACATTCAGTCGAAGATGTTCCGCCTATGACGACAAAAGTGTTATTCAGTCAGTTTTTTGCAAGATTATTTATCTACCAGCATAACTTTCGAGTGTGTATGCGTTGCGTACGTTTTAGTTTTACCCTATGATAGTCATGTAAAATCTCTGAGAAAGCTCGAATTTTTAATTGTTCACTTTTATGATTATTTTAAAAAGAATAAACAAGAAAAAATCTGAAGCATAGAACAGATTATTTTTTAAAATATCTAATTCAATCCAAAGCAGTGGCTGCAATCAGAATAGGATAATGTCTGTTGTCTTATTGAAATTTTATTAGAAATCTTATTTTTAGATGAAATCAATTTGTAAAAATCCATCTCTATTATTTTAAAAAATGTTACTCGTTTGTCAAACAATTTTTTATGAGTAATCTTATATAGAGATTTTATTTTACAAAAACTAGATTATTTCGGACTTAGTTATACTGTTGACATTACACTTGATAAAAGTTTTACATTAGCCGTATTTCGATTTTCAGAAATCGCTCATATATTAGTAGCAAAACAAAACAAAATGAGCCTTCATATGTTGAGCATTTTCGAAAATTAAAAGTGATATATATTAGACTGATAAATATGACAATAGTTTGTTTTTAAGGTATGAAATAGTTTATTAATTATTCTATATGGAAAACAGAATAAATGATACATATATCCTCATCATCAAATATATAAATATATTCGCTTGGGAAGAATTTTTTCTCGTTCTTTCTTTGAAAATTTTCTTTTTATTTTTTAATATGAGGAATAGAGCTATCTTTCAACAAAGTATGCTCCATTACTATTTATAACTAATCGCTAACGTTGTGGTAGAGAAATGATTCCGCGTTCCTACAAGTTCTGCGACTTTTGGCCAAAGAAGTTGAGGAGGTCCATTTTCAAGTCGTTTTCGTCGTCGAACTTTTTCTCCGTTGAGATGATTAGAAAGAGAATGGAATAAATGGTAGTCTGTAGGAACCAAGTCTCGGGAATAACATAGATGTGGAACCGTAATCTATTCCAGTTCCAATAAATTTTCACGCGTCAATTTCTCAATATGGGGTTTGACATTGCCATGCAAAAAATTAATTTTATCCTGCTTCCTCTCAAGTTTTGCTTTAACCCGGTCTAATTGTTGTCAATCGAGATCAGCAATGATGGTGTTATCTTTGGGTTTTACTGCACCTTCCTATGAAGCTCCTAGTCACTGTCGCTTGCGCCTGTGGTTAACATACAACATCCACTTTTTATCGCCGGTAATACACTGTAAAAAAAAAGAGTGTAGAATAATAAACCCTTCGGAGATGGGTTTTTTATTCTACGGTTTTTTCTAAAGGGTACATTAATAAACCCTTTTTCAAAGGGTTTATGAAGGTAATAAACCTTTTAAAGTTATATGATTGCTCATATACCGTAAAGGGTTTATGAAAGTGCAACGTATAACATACCCTTTCCAGGGTTTATGGACTAAAAGGGTATATGAAAGGGTTTATCAAAGGATTTATGGAGTTAATAAACCCTTTTGAAGGGTTTATTATTCTACATTCTTTTTTTACAGTGTAGGATTATAAAGCCATTGGTAGTTGAGACGAGATGTTATTAATTCCATAGAAGCATCAATTCTATGTTGGAGCTGATGTGGTGACAAATGATGTAGTATACAAACTCCATATTTTTACGTGTTGCCTAATTCATGCATATATCTTTCTACTGTAGTATAAGAACAGGCAAGATACTCTGCTAAAGACCGTGTAGTCAATCTCGGATCCTCTTCGATAAGCTTCTTTAAGCGATTCATATTTACCTCTAGTAATCTTCCAATATGAGGTAAATAATTGAGTTGAAAGTTATTATTCTTGAACTGATTGAACCAACGTTGTAAGAAAAATCAATAATCAACGTTAAAAATGCTAAATTAGTGAAACTCAACAATAATACTAATAAGTATTAAAAAATATATATTTCTAAACTTTTTAAAATACATTTGTAGAAATTTGTTATATATTTGTGACTTCGATGTTTGATATCATGAATAAGGAATGATAGACAAACCAGTCGATATCCAAATGCTTTTTCCTTCTCCCATCGACACTATGAAACAAAGTAATCAATTCTCAATCAATTTTCGTTTTAAATATTGTTAGATAAACATATTTTATACATAAATTTGAAGATAATAACTATATTACTTCGAAATCATCATGTGTTCGTATAAATCCTCAGTCACAAACAAATACTACTACAACAACAGATACTATAACTAATATACTTTCTTCCGAGAATTCAACTTTAACTGATTGTAATCTCATTCCAATAAGCAGTCTTCATCAATACTTGGATAAGTAAATGAATCTTTATTTTACCAAACTTTGTTTTACAATTCAATAGCATATCTGTTTAGGTGGAAAATCGAAGGTCGCATATCTGATAAATCCAACATTCGTAGTTTTTCAAATAATAACATGATGAGTACCGTGTTAACGTTCACTATCATCGATAAAACAGGTGAAATACGTGCAACAGCATTCGGACAATTTTCAACAAAATTTTTTCCAATATTACACAATAATTTAGTTTGTATTGACCTTTGAAATCATAATAAATGAATTTTTTTTCAAGATTTATGAGATTTCAAATGCTACAATTAAACTAAAAAATTCACGTTACAATAAAACTAATCATCCTTACGAAATTAACATTAATATCAATACTGTTATTAAACTTTCTGATAAAACTGATGACGGAAGCATACCTCACGTTTACTATAAGTTTACATCTATAGCTGGTGTCAAAAAAGGTCCATTCAAAACAACATACGGTAAAACTTAATCTATATTCGTCTTTACTAACAATTGATTTAGCATAAAATAGTCTTTAACAGATGTTGTTGTCAGTATTTTACATATATCTGATATACAAATTATCTCTACCAAAAAGGAAGATAAGGTTTATTCCCTCGACTTAGAGGAGGGTCATATGAAAAAAATAGTTTGTGTGTATGTATCTTTGTGTCAGGTCAAAGGTCAAAGGTCAAAAAAACATGTTCTCAGAAAGATCCATCAAAGATCATAACTTTGACAAAAGTCAACAGTTAGCCTTGGACCAAAAGTTTTCGGGACCGAGGAATCGAATGAGACTATTAATTTTTCGATTTTTTCAAGTAATTCTTTTTGCTAAAAAAAGGGTTTTTTAAGAAAACAATGGTTTTGTATAAAGTTTGTCTAAAGATTTTCGGGGTCGGGGAATCGATTGGCATGATCAGTTTTTTAGTTATTTCTGACCCCAAAAATTATTTTTTTACGAAAAATGTTTTTTTGATCCAAAAACTTATCTTTTTACCAAAAAAGTTTTTTTCACCCCAGGTTTCAAACCAATCAGAAATATTGGTGACTAGATTTCATCAGACCGTGTTTTTTGACCCTAGGTTTCGGGCCATTCAGAATTGTTGGGGGCTGGGTGTCACTAGATCATGTTCCCTCGACTGAAGGGAGGTCATATGTAAAAACTAAAATGCGTTCGTTTTCTTGTATTCGGGTCAAAGGAACATCATGTTTATATTTCCTCAGGTTTTCGATCAAGCAGATTTCTTTGCGACCGGGTTTTACCAGAGCATGTTCCATGGTGTGTAACGAACACCATTGTTTATTGTGGTGATATCTGAATTGATCAATTGATATTAGGAATTAGTGAGGTTTGGTATATTTCATCGAAAACAGCTGCTTTTTTCATGAATTGTTGATTTTACAATGGGGTGTGATGGACACAATCGCCTATAGTGCTGTTATCGAAATTGATCCATTGATGTTAGGAATGGATAAGGTTTGATATTTTTCGTCAAAAACAGATGTTTTGTTACAAACTGAGGATTTCCTCATGGTGGGTGATGAACAGCATTGTGTGTTCTTTTTTTTCCTCTCATCCGTTCGACTGAAGGGAGGGCGATATAAAAAAACTAAAATGCGTTTGTCTGTGTGTGTGTGTCGCAGGTCAAAAGAACACAAAGGCTTCAAACTACCATTATAAAGTTTGACCAAAGGTTTTCGGGCTCGGGGAATCCGAATCTAGCATTAGTTTTTTAAAATTTTTTTAGATTAATTTTTTCACACAGAGGATTTGTTTTTTACGAAAAAAATTATTTTCCATAAAGTTTGACCAAAGGTTCTGGGGGTAGGGAAATCCGAATCTGGCATTAGTCTTTTGAAATTTTTTTGAGATTTTTTTGAGATTAATTTTTTCACACAAAGGATGTGTTTTTTACGAAAAAAATGATTTTTTATAAAGTTTGACCAAAAGCTGTCGGGTTCAAGAAATCGAATGGCATTATTAGTTTTTCAAGATTTCCAAATGATTTTTTTAGGTCATAAAAGGTTTTTTTCTAAGAAATCAATGACTTTTAATAAAGTGTCACTAAAGGCCCTTGCGGTCAAGGAATGAAATGGTATTATTATTTTATCAAAATTTTCAACGGATTTCGCTGACTGAAGGGAGGGCCACATGAAAAGTTATAATTTGTTTGCTTGTTTGATTGACGTCGGGTGTAAGGTCAAACGTTAAAGGACAGTACAATAACGTAAAATTATCTATCTACAGAATAATCACTGCGATCATTTTCAACACGGTACCATAGGTCAGCGATCGCTGCACCCTAATTTTGAACTGATCAGAATCTTTTAGGCTACAGAATCAGCCTATCATGCTTTTTGGCCCTCGAACATTCGAGCAATTAGATCCTTTTGGGCTATGCAGTCCGCCAATGCCGTGTTAAGATCCGCGAACCTCGACCAAATCAGATTCTTTTAGAGTGGTAAGTAAACCCGTAGACTTCCTGAACTTAAACGCATCGAGCTAGTCCGAGTTTATATAATTTTGTGAGCCGTAATTATATGTTGTGGAAATGGATATTACAGCTAAGCCTAGGTCTTTCGAGACGAAAGTATCAGGCGAACATATATTGTAGCTATCTATCTTCGAGCGAGTTAGGTTGTCGAAGTTTTAAACTCATATCGGCTGGGATGATCAAGATAGGATTTCTGTAGACCACGTAATTTTAACTGACGAGCGAGCCTTTTTCAGTGGTAAAAAGCTTTTGGATTCAGATTAATTCTACCTTGTACACCCCAATGAGTAGTGAAATACCCTCAGTTGATTCATCCCCATATTACTTTGGGATGGAGTTATGATCATTTTACTGATTTTTCGATGTATGGCACCCTGTCGACAGCACTTCTAAATGAGCGAATTTAGATCTGTAATTATGTCCATAAAGAGATCTTATAAATATTAGTATACCTTGAAACTGTCAGACAAAACGAATGTATCCTTATCGAGATAATGAGTTTTTAAAAAACGACTATTTTCCATGATAAATTTTATAATTATGCGTGAATGAGTCGTTTTTTAAAAACTCATTATCTCGATAAGGATACATTCGTTTTGTCTGAAAGTTTCAGGGTATACTAATATTTATTGATAATGTTGTGCATACTATTTGATAGATATTAGTTCTTTTCATATTCATTTTTAAATGATATATAAAATAAACTTTTTGTTATTTAGTTGGTTATGAAAATGCTAGAATAAATCTTCTTAGCTATAAAATAATTCGGATAATTTTCGGCTTTGCTGCAGAGCAATAAAAATTAAATTATTCATGAATATATTTAAAGATATATTCATGAATAGTACAACTGGAAATGATATCAAAAGCACTTTCATTTCCCATCATTCGAGTTAAACACTCTAATTCATCTGTATACTCTATTATAAACTGCCAATATTAAAGCGATACAAAATAAATAAAAAGCACATGGTAACGCTGTTGCTACCATAAAATAAAGAGAAAAATTATATTTCTGAATATTTTTCTCGGTTGTAAGGGATACTTCTTTCAAATATGATTTTCTCGCATAATCTTATACTGAACGATTAATTTTGCGTCAACGATTGATTAAATTAGAATAAACGGTATTATTTATATTATTCTGATGCTCAACATAACTACCGCAATATATTTATTTCATAACATGGTTAATTCTAATACTAATCACATTTTTAAAGTTAGAGCCGAATTTATAGAGGAAAAAAATACCAATAAAATATCAAAATAGGGTTATAACGAGTTGTTTCAGAAAGACAAAAGTATCAACTTGAGGATAAAAATTCAGTTGAGGATTAAGCGAGTCAGCCTCGACGAGCGTTATCTTGTTATGTTAAATACAGTGGGAAGCAGCACTATCATGTATGGATTTTTCACTTCGAATACGGAAGAAACTATCCGAACAAGTCTATAGAGATTTATTCTTACAATTTTTGTAGAGCTCGTCATTGTGTATCTTTGGAAAACAAAATCAAGAAATTATCGTTTGACTGTGCAGAGATATTTGCAAATCAAACTATATTATCAGCATTATGACTATAACACCGTCATACCTCAATGAAACCCCATATATTTTATACCAAAATGATCAACGAAAAATTCTCTACAGAGTCTGTTAGAATGAAAAGTTGCCTGAACATTTTGCGTTTTTGTGCTTAACACTCAAAAACGTATCCTATAACACAAGTAACGCTCATCTGAAGACTCGCTCAGCTCTTTCTCGTAGAAATCGTGTTTCTAAACTACCGTCAAGCTATTCATTTATGAAATTTTAAAAAATCGAAGTCACATTCAAGTTCCTGAACATTAACGGCCGTTGGCCAAACTTCATAAAAAACAAATGCTTTTTGTTAAAAATTTGTTGCTTGTTTAAAAACTTGATCTTCAAAAAATTTTATGCAACTGACTTCAGATTTGAATTTCTCGTCCTCGATTACCGTTCAGTCAACCCTTATAAAAAAAAATTTTTTTGTAAAACTAGTGATTTTTTGTGTAAAAAATTGATTCTCAAAAAAATTTTAAAAAACTAACATCAGATTCGAGTTCCTCGACCATGATTCCCCTTCGGTCAACCCTTATAAAAAAATTTTTTTTTGCAAAAAAAGTGATCCTTTCTGTAAAAAAATGAATCCGAAAAAAAATTCGAAAAACTAACATCAGATTCGAGTTCCTCGACCCCGATTACCCCTTCGGTTAAGTTTTATAGAATATATTAATAAAATGTTTTTTTGACCTTGTGCGGACATACACGCAATCAATCAATCAATCAATCAGACAATTTATGTTTGTAAGACTCTTCTCTACGAGAAAAAGAATAATCAGCAATGATGTTCATCACCCACCACGATGAAATCATCATTTCGTGAGAAAACACCTATTTTCGATGAAAAATACCAAACCTCACCAATTCCTAACATCAATTGATCAATGCTGATACCATAACAATCAGCAATCGTGTTCATCACACACCACGAGGAAATCATCATTTCGTGAAAAAACACCTATTATCCATGAAAAATACCAAACCTCATCAATTCCTAACATCAATTGATCAATGCTGATACCACATGATCACCAAACAGACTTCAGATTCGAAGTCCCCGCATGGAAAAACCTCTAAAAATGTCTTTTTCGAAAAATCGGTTTTCGATGTTTTTTTGACCCTGCGGACATACAAGCAAGCAAGCAATCAAGCAATCAAGCAGACAATTTATGTTTGCAAGACTCTTCTCTACGAGAAAGAGAAAAAAGAGAAAAAAACTAATTTTGTGAATTTTTATGAAATCTTTTTCTAAGCACCGAAGTTTTTTTTTACTGTATTGATGAATAAATTTCATATATGTGAAGCAGGTCGAAAATTCTTGAGGAACTGAGCCACATTTCGATCCTCAATTTTTGAAATTATCATTTTTTAAATCGGCTTGCTCTAAAATTCATCAAATTCTTTCCTCTATAACATATATTGAATTGAGCAATGTCCGAGAACCTCGATTGAGCAGCTTATCTGTATTTTGGTCGTGACTTTCATGCAATGACTCATATACTCAAGTGGAAAACTAAGATTTCATTGAAATTTTTTTATTTGGATTCTTTTGTTTTGAATAATCAAAATAATATAAATATTTACATGAGAAGTTATATTCATTAGTTCGATTTATGTCATTATCATTATATTTTACTAAATCTCATTTTTTTGGTACCTCAAATGAAAATATTCAAATACCATTGAGATAATTTCGTGCAAAATCAAACAACGATAAAACAAGAGCCAATGCAACAAATAAAATAAAATAAAATTCAAAGACTCGAATATTCCATAGTTTACTTATCTTGGGAAAGATACATACAGAAAAGAACATGTGTATATTTAGTAAACTTGTGATTGATGCAAAATAGTGACATCTGTGTAAGGTTCAAAATGTAATTGGTTCATTAAACGAAAAGGCACGAAACAAAGACGTAATGACAATTAAACCGATACAAGGAAGGAAGTAATAGAAAACAATTTGCTTGTTTAACTCGTTTTTTTTTTCGAATAAAAAAATGTCTTTTGATAAATCAATTCAAACATTAACACTTGTTTGGAATGAGAAACGTTTTGTTCAATCAAAGTCTGCACGTAATGCATCTCGTCGAAGTATTTTTCGAGCAGCAACTAGTAAGTGAAAAAAAGAAAGATATGAAATTCATAATTGCTCATTCATCTATCTACTAGTTCTATTGAATTCCGAATTAAAAATTCTTGAAAATCAAAATGATGAAATTTGTCACGCAATTAATCGATGCAATTCTCATCTACAAAAATATGATGATAAATTACAAATACTCGATAATATGACTCAATTAGCTACTCAATCACTTGAAAATTATTTTCAAGCAGTAAGAAAAATTCAGAGAAAAAAAAATCAAAAATCTTGTATTCATTTTGTTTAGCGCATGGAAAATCTACGTACATTTGTTACTGAACAATGTCGAATTATTTCCGATGGAATTCAAGAAGAAGTAGATCATTGGAAAGAAATACATGCTATGTTACAACAGTAAACTAATATCAAAGTATTTTTATATAATTTCATATTGTTGTTTTTTTTTTTAAATAGAAAATTAATTGTGCCAGGTGATTTACATTCATATGGTGGTGGTAATGGATTACCTCGTGCTGTTAAACAAAGTCCATGTATTAGCCAAATTGTTGAAGAAGATGAAGAAAAGGAAAATGATGTATCTACTTTATTAGTAAGATTCTAAGCTGTAGAAAATTTGATATAATAGAAAGTTCTTCTTTTTATAGCAATCACGAACATTAACACCATTAATTACTCAAACTCTGAAAAGTAAGTCAAACAAAAGAAAAAAAATCTTCTAATCGACTACATCCTTTTTTCTAATAGAAGCTCGTTTACTTACATCAAAATTATCTCAAGATGCATCAATGATTATTCCATCACAATTGAATATATCAACAACTATTCATCAAGAAACATTACCTATTTCTATTGTACCTGAAAATCATGTTACATTAAGTAATGTTTCTGCTATTGAAATGGTTCATAATATACCTGATTCTGAATTATATGTTTCACTTTTACCATGCATTCCAACAATAAATTCTGAAAAAGAAAATAATAAGTCTATTACTTCAACTATTTCTGATAAAACATTTGTTAAAACTTCTCTTCATCCATTTTCATCTGAAGAAGAAAGTAATGATGATGATATGGAAGATGATGATACTGTCATTGAAGAAAGTCTTATTACTGATAATATAGAAAATGTTCGTCCATTATTATTAACTGCTGATCGATCAATTCGTCGACCACCAGCATTACTACAAGAAGAAAAACATTCTTTATCAGATCAACTGAATATGGAAAAACCAAAAATTAAGCAAGAAAAAGTTAGTTTTCGAGCACCATTATACGCTGTACACGATAGTTCAAATAAAGATACAGAAAAATCAGATTATGTTCGTCCGACTATTGTTGATTATCACAATATTTCGAAATTACCACCTATTGCATCTGCTGAATCGTAAGAAAATTTTCATTCTCTAACTCTATTCTAAACAATATTTATTTAGAAATGCAGAGAAAGAAAAAATTGATGAAGAAGTACCGATTAATGATTCAAAATCATGCAAAAGTCCCATAGTTGAACAAAGTAGTACAAAACGAAGAACCACTCGACGAACTACAATTCGACTTCTTCGAGAAAATCAAATTGGTAAAAAATTCTAAAACAAAATAAACATATCAATTAAGATTGTTTTCATTTCAGATAATTTACCATTACAATTACCTATTGAACTTCCAGCAAAAACTCGTTATGCAACTCGTTATTCCACTCGATTAGCAACAGCAATTGTTAGTGAAGAATTTACAATACCAAGAACATCAACAAGTCGTCGACGAACAATACGTTTTACTTCTGAATAAAAGAAGTATAAATATGTATTGTATATATATCTTGTATTTAATAATAAATAAAGTAAAAAATTGTACATTTTTGACAATCTTCATAATAAAAATTTCATTTGAAATATCAAAAAAAAAATTGGCGCCTTTGTAAAATTATATAAACATGCAATATGAAAATTTTAGTCGTCATCTTCGAGAGAAATATTCTACACGTTTACATGTTACTGATAAACTTGTTGATCAACTCAAACATAACAATCAATCACGAATATTATCCACATCTGTACATGATTTAAATAATAAAAATATAATTAAAGCTCAACAAGAAATATCTCTTCCATTAATATCTTATTTAAATAAATTCGAATATGATAAACAAAAATTGATTGAGAATAAAAAAGAATTTGAACCTTATTTAAATGAATGTTTATTAGCTGCAGAACGTATTAAAAATAATAGACGTTCTGATCGAGATCGACAAATATGTTATGAAAATTTTATTTTAGCACAAAAATTAGAACATATTAAAAAACAATCTGGACAAAATTCACGGATATATTTAGAAAAAGATTATCAAAATCATTGTCGATTATTAACAACAAAATCTAATTATGAATATAATGCTATTAAATCAATCAATAAAAAATCTATTAGAAAACAATCTTTATTATCAAATGAAAAAGGTAAATAGATATTAGATCTGCACTTAAGTTCATTATCTTACGATTTATATATATTTGTAATATTAGATTATAACGATGAAAGATCCACAGAAACAATAATAACTTCTTCTCATTCATTATTATCCATTAACAGTGAAAGTAAAACAATATTATCTGAAAACGAAGATGATCAAGCGACAGCAGCTGACGTTGATATTAGTATAGAATATTGTGATTCAAGATCTTCTACATCGCACAAACAATGTAATACATTTCGAAATAATCATAAATTCAATTGTCAACAATCGAAATCAACAAAATACAAAGATATTTATTCTTCAAAAAATAAAACTGAAAAATTTTTTCAAACAGATAATACTTGTATTTATCAACATTTGAACAATATTGATATGATGATGGTTAGAGATACTATACCTTTGTCAACATCTCAAACTTCAAAACATTTTTCTATCGCTATTCTTCCTCATTTTAATTCTGATACGATAAAATCAATGAACAAACATTCAAAAGTCTTATCACATGATCGACCATATGCATTTAAAAAAGAAATTTTGTATCATTAGATTTCTAATAAAGAAAATAATAATGAAACACTATTTATATTTAACAAAACAAGATAAGAAAAAAGTCTTGTATTATTTCAACTAAATGTACGTAAATGAGTAATATATTACAGTTTGTATTTAAAGAAAGATAAACTCATATAAAAAATGACACTAGTTTTACCAAAAAAACTGGCAGTGAGATGAACGTGTCTTTTGTTTTCTTTAGTCATCTGAATAACAGTAATAAACAAGGCAAGATAACGTTAGCTGATATTGTCTTAGATAACCTACTAAAAATGACGTCAGAATATATTTATTTTTCATTTCATCAGCCATTACTTGTTCATAGTGAGTATAAAAGTATTTACATCAATAGAATATTAAAAATAAAATCAATAAATAATGACTTCAAATTCTGACGAAACGAAAACTATTCTAATTATTGGAGCTGGTTTAGGTGGTTTAGTTCTTGCTCAATTATTGCAACAAGAATTATCTTCTTCTATTAAAGTAATTGTATTTGAACGTGATGCTGGTGAAGATTTTCGTGATCAAGGTTATTTTATCACAATCAATCAGATGGGTATTGATGTACTTAAACGTATTTCAGCAGTCAATGATGTTCTTTCTCATCCAGCTACTTTGTCTTACAATAAATATCAATTGAAATTGGTAGATAAATCTATGAATACAATGTTAGAATTGACTTCAGGAGAAATAAAAATTATTGAACGAGCAGCTTTACGACGAAGTCTTTTAAAAAATATTGATGTTCAATGGAATAAACGGTTTGTTTCATATAAAATTTTTGATGATATTATTGAAGCTCATTTTGAAGATGGTTCAATTGTACAAGGTACATTACTTATTGGTTGTGATGGAGCAAAATCACTTGTACGAACTCAACTAATACCAGATTTACAACGAGATGATACAGGAGTTGTTCGTGTATCCGGTACTCTTGAACAAAATGAACAATTGATACAAATTCCACAATTAGTATCAAATAGTCTTGTGCAAGTACTTGGTGATCATGGTCATTCATTGTTTTTAATTTCTACTGGACAATTATGGCTCTGGTCTCTCTCATGGCCCAGTATGGACAAAACGGAAACAGAAATTTCGATGGATCAATTACTCGATAGAATTCGTACTAATTTCAATAATAATGAATTTGTTCGTTTAATAGAATTATCTTCATCAATACGTCTTAATACATTACGTATCTATTCTTCATCCCCTTTAAAAGTCAATCCATTTCCAAATAATCCTCGAGTAACATTACTTGGAGATGCCGCTCATTTAATGACTCCTCAACGTGGAATGGGTGCAAATACAGCTTTTGCTGATGCATTGGATCTTGCTACTGTGATACGTCTTGGCCATACTACATCGTCACTTGCTGATTATGAGGAAAAAATGTTTAAGCGTGGCTTTCAAGCCGTTCAAGATTCTCTTGAGAGTACTCGCATGGCTCATATGTTAGGTATTCAAGCTCAAATACGTGACTATATTTTCTGGGTTTTACATTATTCAATAATGTTGAAAAATTTTATTTCAATACCATTTAATTGGTATTGGAATCGAACAAACTGATACTTTGTGTTTCTATCATATAATAACGAAGAGGATGATATATTATTGTGTTGATGCAGTATATGTCATATTCATCAATAAGTTAAATACGCGCTTTTCCAAAAAATCATGTTTCCGTTCTTTTTGCATGCAGCGTGTATAAAATATCTTTGTATATTTCTAAATGTAAAGTAATTGATGAGACATATTACAATGTGCATTTTTTTTTAAAAAACTATCATGTGACAACATGTTTATTAACTTCTCTTACAGATTCAAGGTTTTCTTTTCATTGATCATCACAAGAATGACCTGCAGATAGTGTGCGTTGTGCGATTTCAATAACACGTTTGTTATACATCAGTGCTTTATAACAATCTGCCAATATTGTTATTATGGCTAGAAGCTAAATTTGGGTAATTCGATGGAAATTTTCTTTGATAGATTTCAAGTATACTATCATGATATGAAAGTGCTTGAGTAAATTCATCTATATTGCCGTATGTCAAAACGAGATTATTGTAGGAGACAGCTAAATCAAAATGATTTCAAAGAAGAATTTTTTTTATCTGTTACAAGTATTTTCTCGCAAAATCAACGTGCTTTTCATGTTATTGTATACAGTAGACAACTTAGAATGATATTAATATATGCCATCAATATTCTTGTAGAATCGAATTAAGTCACTACAATTCAACGCAAGCATTTGCTGATAGATTTCAAGTGCTTGATCGTCATCAACAGTAAACGACAGCTCTATCGTCCAAAGATGCTTATTTTCACCTATTAATTTAATATTCTAGATGCAAAAAAACGTCTACATTGAATAAAAGAGAACTTTTCCACTCTGAGATTAACTGAAACGACTGATAGAAGCGAAAAGAATTGCTAATATCGATAAATCGATAATAATAATGGAAACAATTTTCGAAAAAATCAGAAATAGAAAAATACTATCAATTCATTTTTTGTTTTGATTAATTGATCAAAATATGTCATGAATAAACCTTGACCTTAGTAGAATGTGAATATTTGAGACAGATGCTGATTAATGGTGAAGAATCATAAATAAAAAAAAAAGGATCCATTCTAATTGTAATGTCAATGTCTATTAATTGTCAAGCTCAATTAATCATTGAATATAAGAAAAATTCATAGATGTACTACTAGAGAAGTACCTTATCATGATGTTTACTTTCTAATTCATTCATATTAGTCAGTTTATCGGCATTCTTGTCGAACATCTCTTGAAGTACTTTTATGTATTTAATAGGGCTATGATCACATTGAATAAACGCTTGTTTAATATCCAATATGACGAGAAACGAGTACAATCTATTATGATTCAACGGTTTACTAGTGTATCGAAGAAGAAAAACCATCAGACAACATGTGTACAAAACCGTATCAATAATCTGTACTTGTCCGTTGTCATGGCAAAAAAAAAAAGAGAATGTTGTGGTATAATTCAAGGTGATGAATTTACTCGTCTGTCTTTTTTTTAAAATTATTTTCAATTTATTTCTAGTTCAAAGAACAAGTATGGTTCCCATTAAAATATAAATTCTAAATTTCATGAAAATATAAGTATATTCTATATGAGTCAGATATTATCTTTTCTTTCGTTCTTTTTACTTTTGCCATATTTATCTTGTGACATTTTAACTTTACAACCAAAGTTTTAGATAATTATTCTTATCACTTGAAAAAGAACTTTGTCCTGCTTTTTGTAAAATATTCATTGTGAAAGCATTATGATACCCACCCTCACCCATCCCTCAATTCTGTATATAATCATCAATTAGAGCGCAAAGGAAAGTTTTTCTTTCTTTTGAATATGATAAATGATAAGTAAAAAAAAATGTTCTTGACATCATTTCAAACGTTCCTTATCATTCATTTTATAAAATACAGGTCATCTTGATTTAACTATAAATGTATGTGTAACACACGTGAACAGAAAATAGCTGATAAAAACGGGCTCTCGTTCTGTGTTCAATTTATATATTTATTGTGATTTATCATAGAAGTGACAGGATGCATACGCTGAGGGTGAGAGTGAGGAAGAGTGTACCCTCGAGAAATAGTAATAAAAAAAGCCCTAATAAATTCTAGAAAGACAACCTTGAAGTTTATATATATTATTCAAAACAAATAATCGTGAATAAGATTTATTTTTTTTAATATAATAAAACAAAAAATTTCCAAGCCGTCCCCGTAAGGTTATATTGCAGTAAGTCTTTCAGATTAATATGAAGGCGAAACTAATAATATCAGTCATCTTTTCCACTACACCATCATAACATAACATTTGTTCCTATTTGATGATCATCTATTGCACTATTCATAATTGATTGGTTTTTATTATCCTGAGAAAAATTCTATGGTTTTTTTTTTTATCAGTAACAATATTAATGATAAAGTACAACTTCATATATATAAATTAAAATTAGTCCATAATAAGTAGCGAATAAAATATAATCTAATTGAAAATATCACATAGAAGTAACATAAATTAAACCATTGAGATAAAAAACAATTAATTCGCATGAATAAATAACATCATTGTACCATATGTAAATAGTCATCCATTCAATTCTCGAACATAATAGACTAAGACGGAAACAATTATTGTTATTGAAAAATTGTCATTTTGTCATAATTCTGACATCCATTCAAATGGAATTTTCTCGATGAAAACAAAAAAGAAAAAGAAGAAAAAAAAATAATATTACAATTTTTTCAAATTTAATAAGATAAAATACAATAACACCATCATCAACAACAACAACGATAAATTAGCTTAGCTACTCTCCAATAATCAAGAAATTCATTGAACAAATAAAGAATTGCACCGGTTTTATATAAAACAAACGAATAAAATAAAAGAAAAAAAGAAAAGAAAAGTCGACTAGAAATAAAAAAATAACATATAATTAACCATGTTTTTTACCATATACAGCTGTCATTATTCGTAGACAACCTCGTACCATTTTTGAAAACCAATATAAATTAATAATATCAAGTACAGTACATACAACAATAAGAACAAATCGAAAATGTCCCATATGTGACCATAATGGTGTAATTGCAACTGTATAAACTTTCCACCAATAAATAGGCATTGCTAATATACGAACAAAAAAGAAAACTAATGTCATCAAAAGTCCATTGAATACAAATGCTTTTGATGTTTTAGAAAATTTTAATGTATCAAGAAACCATCTTAAAAAATTCAAATAATTATTCATAATAATAATAATAATTATATAATTTACCTTATATTTACTAATGGTGTCGATAATTCAGCAAGTAATCGAAAATTAGCAAAATATGGCATTACATTAAGTGTTAACACATATGCAAAAGCATATACAGAAACAAGATGATGAGCCATACTAAATGGATCACCAATTTTTTTATAATGTATTATACTAATTGCTGTGTCTAAATAGAAAAAAAAAGAAAACGAATTAACAAATATCGCATATTAAATGACTAGCTCTTGTATTTTATTTGTTCATCATTTAGTAGGTTTTATTAAAAATAACAAAATATATTACAATATGCAGTATGAAAAGCTCTACCATTTATAACGAACAGTTTATTTAAATAAGAATAAAAACAAAAATCTTACCGCTTAACAAATATCCAATAACAATTGATAAATTAGTTTTTAATAAATAACTTTTGTACCTATAAAAAAATTGGGTTTTTTTAAAAAAAAAAGATATTTAAATTATTTTTTACACAAGAGGATTGGCTTCAAGTCCATGATCAGCAAACATCATATATACACATATAGTACCAACAGTAAATGAATTAATTGATGAATTAATTCTAAAAGAGATTTATTAGATTTAAAAAAAAAAAAGAAAATAAATTTACCTTGTACTCCAATCAATTTTTTGTGCATCAGTATAAAATTTATAATCTTTTATAAACAAATTTGATAAAATTGGATTAATAAATTTATAAAGAAAAATAAATAGAATAAAACTTGTAGCTACAACAGGTAAAAATGTTGGATCAAATTTAATATGAAGTATTTGCTCGAAATTATATGAAGAAAAATATTTAGTCGTTGTTCGTGGTGTCGTATTCATTATTTTTTTTTGTTCTTCTATAAAATTATATTTTCATCACATATTATTCTACAAAAAGAAATAATCTAATCAAAGTCGAAAGATATTTAAAAAAAATAAAAGTTCGATTTTCAAAGATAAATAAAAAAAAAAGATAAGAAAAGAAACAAAATTATACCTTGTTCTTTTCGCTAGGATAAAAAACACACTGGTTAATGATTTTGTATTATTTGCTTAATCACACATAGATGTTATGTTTAAAATAAATGTTTCTTAAGAAAAAAAAACCGCTGAAGCAGTATTTGAATTTAAATATACTGATATGACACGTATATGATTCATAAAAAGAAATTTGATATTATCCAATGAGTTTTATACAAGTAAGTAGAGGTCGTTCAAACCTCAAGAAAAACATCCTTCTTCTATTCACCAAATATTGTTTTGCTTAGAATCATTAATAAATATTAAAGAAGGTTTTTTGAATATTTTCGTGCCTTAAACTAATGAGTAAGGAAAATAACGCTGTTCAGTGGAATAACTGAAATAGCAATTAATTACTCAAATTTTTGAATCGGGGCGACAGGTTACCCACTTGAGTTGATTCCACTACTTTTCGGAATCTGCTCGTGTTGTAGCGACCTAGCCCCAATTCTATATTTATTCTATCATATATATACTAAAAACAATAATTGAAGACGAACAAAATATAATTCGTGTATATCTTCTAAATATACGTACATAAAACATAAATTCATTTTCTTTTTCATTCAAACAAATAATACATTGAAACAAAATGTCTGCATACACACACACACACACACATAAATGATAAATCAAACTTTTTTTAAAAAAAGAATTATAATTATTGTCTATCTGAAGATGAATATTATTTATTGAAAATAACATCTGACATTTTTAATTAATTGTTGTGTCATAATCAAGCATTTGATCAAGTTCTCGATTGAGATCAGAGAGCATTGAATCAATATCAGACAAAACATTCGTTGTATCATGTCTAGAAAAATAAATAAATAAATAGGATTTAATGATACAGGTGTTTGCAAAAAGACTTGCACTACTTCTTCTACAGATATTATTTTCTATAAGTGAACAGATTGAATATCAAATTATAGAATTGTGTAGTATTCGTCGTGAGCTATTCATCACACTTATATAGAAAATAATATTTGTAGAAGTAGTGCAGGTTTTTTTGCAAACATCTGTAGTTATGTGCTCTTTTTTAAGACCGACAGCATCCGAGAGTTGAATAATGTAATAGATACTTATCATTAAGTGTATGACTTACTTGACTATTTTATTTTGTTTATCTTTTTTAAATGTGTCAATATATTGCAAATGTTTATCTGTATTTGACGATGATAGTATATCTCGTTTATTTATAGGTAATGATGCTTTTCGTATTTGTTTATTAGGTGATATTGTATTTTTACGATTAAATGGTTCGTTATTATCATAAATAGATGTTGTTGTTGTTATTATTGAAGATGTACTTGATTGTTGAAAAAAATCCATAGGTAATGAACGTTTCATTGTATCAAATGATTGTTGTATTGCTGATCTATTATAATGATTTAATGGTGAACGTTGTTTAATTGTTCCAATATTTTCATTTGCAAATGGAATACCATTTGTTGATTCTGTACTTGATGATAAATTAATATTATTAAGTAATTGTAAATTAGGTTTATTGACTAAATGTGAAGTATATTCAGATGAAATTGGTGCATACTTTTAAAAAAAAAGTAAAGAATTTATTTTTAATAAAGAAGTTTTTACTTGACTATGATTTTTATCTAATTTTTGTTCGTTTGAATTAATATTTTCTAAACTACGTGCTCGATTAGATGATATTGATTGTGAATTAATTGTTGATGATGATAATGGTGGCGGTAAACGAAATGATGTTGGCATATAAGTTCCAGATGATGATCCTGTTCGTTGTTTAATAATTAAAGAATTTGGAGAAATTTGAGATTTTCGAAGAGTTGCATAAGTTAATGAATCATCATTAATTGGTGAATGAGTAGATGTTCTAATAAAAAAATTAATTTATTTCTTTTTATATCAAATTTATAAATTATACTTTTGTATAAATTCATTATTCTCTAAAGAATTACAACGTTCTATTGATGATTTTATTTGTTTTTTTGATAAAGAATTTCTTTTATTTGAATTAACATGATAAATTCCTTTTTCAATATCAATTAAACGTTTAATACCAAGCATAAAACGTTTTTGATGACCTAAACAATTAATACCAATATCTTCTAAATCATCCCAAGCAATATTTATTATATCAGATAATTGTTTATAATTTTGTTTATTTAATAATGTTATATATTGATCTAAACGAAGATAATATAACCAATCATAAAGTGTATCAGGTTTGAAATTTGGTAAACCATCTGGTAAATGTAATCGTGCTATTTCATTTTTAATTTTTCTTCGATGTGATGGATGAGTAATTCCAATAGCTGTTAAATCCTAAAATTAAAAATTTGAATTTTCTTTTTTGTTCGCAAAAAAAAAAGAAAAATAATCATTTACTTCAGGTGTCATTCGAACAATTGTTTGTATATCATAACCATTATTTCGAAAATTTTCAGCATAATTTTCATAAGAAAATTCTCGTAACCATGCAAAAACAATTTCATTATCTGATGTACCATTACGTAAAAGTGTATTTATATTTAATATTCCAGATTCATCTAAACTACTATTTGAACTTCGATAACTTGTTTTATCTTGATCAGATGATTTTGATTCACTACTACTACATATAGAACGAGCATCACCAATACCCATAAAACTTGATAAAGCTAATGTCTATAATATATAAATTTAATAAAAAAAAAAAATTTCATAAGATTTCTTTTTACTTACTTTTGGACTATCATAAACTGCTGTTGAGCTTCTTCCACTATCAATACTACTTGCTGCACTATGACGATAAGTATTATTAGTTGGACTATCACGTCTTGAACGTGAACTTAAACTAGATGTTGTAATTAAACCCGAATCAGTTCGTGATAAACGTGACATAGAATCACTATCAATAGGAGAATGATTACCATTATATAATTGGATTTCTTTACCATTTATTACTAAAAAAAAAAAGAAAAAGACGACGCATAAAATAAAAAAATATGTTCGAAGAAAATAATAGAAAAACACACAAATAGGACAATAATATCTTAAATAAACATTTCTATTGATTGTTGTAGTAGCTGTTAATAATCGATTATTTGGATTGGGATTGACATATAAAAGACGAGAGTTTTGAGAAGTAGAAAGACCTTGATTAAAAACATACATGCATTCAATCAACACAACATGCGAATAAACAGCAAATATGTTAGAAATCATAATAAAGAAAAAAATCAATAGAACATCATGTTTGTATAACAAAAGAAATCATGCTTTTAGATAGATTATTCTTTAATTCTTATAATTATTTTCATTTTTCTTCTAAAAGTGTTAAAACTTTCAGTAAAAACGAATGTTTCCTGGCCGAATCGATCAAAATTTCAAATTGATATTACATCATTATTCAGTTGTTTTGCAAATATTTTATTATAAGTCGTTATCCTTTTGGGCTTTTTCTTGTCGTATGAGTTTCTATGTATAGATAAAATATCAATTTCAAAGCTGTTAATCACTTGGGATAGTTCCATCATGAACTTTTACACCATATATAAAAAAAATTATCTATATATCTATTCTAATATTCAGATATAAAAACAAAGATAAATATCATTATGATTCATTTTTCTTTCTATGATTTCTAATATATTTTAATTCTTACTGGTTGTAGCCAATTGAACATATGTACTTGGAAAATAACCCGTTCGAGTTGTAAGATCTTCTTGTAAAATAAAACCACGCCATTGACCTGTTGGATTACGATCAAGAACCTAATATTGAATTATTTAATAATAATAAAAAAA
>JAJEKB010000604.1:0-61244 GCA_022393335.1 Macrotrachela quadricornifera | reverse complement strand
TTACGATCAAGAACCTAATATTGAATTATTTAATAATAATAAAAAAATATATTTTAAAATTTGTTTTTTATCTTACAGTAATATAATCTCCTTCAGCAAAATTTAAAACTCCAACATGATTATCTGTATATGATCGAATAGCTCGAACCAATACTGCATCAGAAAATTCTATAATTATGAAGGAAAAAAAATAATAATTTATTCATATATTTCAATTTTTTTAAAATCAAATATATTTTAACCTTTTATTAATCGTTTAATATCATTTCCATTTTTTTGTTTAATTACAACTTCATAAGCTGTTTGTTCATATGAATTACAAAGATTAATATCAATTCCACATTCTAATAATAATTTAACTGTTTCATATCGTCCATTTCTACATGCAATATGTAATGCAGTTCCATCATTAATTGTCATACGATTAATATCTATTCCAATTAATAATAATAATCGAACAATATCTGTATGTCCATTTTTTGCTGCTAAATGTAATGATGTATTTTGTTCATTATTATTTAAAATCATTTGTTGACATAATGTATTATGTACAAGTGTATTAACAACATGAAAATGTCCATGTTCACATGCTAATTCAATTGATGTTAAAAGACGACGATTTAATATTATTGGATCAGCATGATGAAATAAAAGTATTTGTACTATTTCATGATGACCATATTGACTGGCTAAATGTAATGGTGTATCACCATTTAATGACTGTTCATTTATATTTGCACCATAACGTAAAAGAATAAAAACTGGTTCATTACGACCTTGCCATGATGCATAATGTAATGGAAAAAGACCTTTTGAATCTTTTAAATTAACATTTGCACCATTATCAATGAGCAGCTTGAGAATTTCAATATTACCCGCCACGACTGCCTCGTGGATCGAGCTCATTCTGAAAAAAAAAAAAGAAACCAAATGACATTGAATTATAATTATATAGAAACATATGGTCAATTGACTGTTGTATATAATTTTTTTTCCTCTCTCTCTCTCTTTTTTTTTTATTTAATTGTTATACCGAGAAATAACTGCATACAATTATACAGTTTGCCTTTCTTCTCCATGTCAATGATGCACGTATATATGAGCACTTAAGATTACGTAAACTTTTGACACTAACAGCAAAGATTGCGTGTAGAGAAATATGAAAGATGTTGATAGAAGTAAATGATCAATTTGATGAGTTTTTATACAGGTTTTTTTTTTTTTTGTTCGGAAGTTAAAATGTGAGAATATTGAAATAATTATAAAAGAAAAAAGAAAATGGTGTGAATATATTACGGTGATCTCATAAGATTTCTCTTGAGATGACATGATGATCATCATTTATTGACACTTGACCTTTCTTTTTCCGATGATCTGTCCTCTCATTCGGGAATCAAACAATAGTTCACTTAAGGCAAACTGAAATTGACAGCAACAACTTTATTTGTACATCATGCATATTCTTTGATCCGACATATTTTTTTTCTATCTCAATGATCAGCAAACTTTTATGTAGACAGAATAACAAAAATGAATGTTAAAAACAATTAGTAATAAGAATAGATTAATGTTGATATAGCTTTTGATAATGAACTTATACACGCGATATAATAGAAGTAGAAAAAAAAAGAAGAAGAGGACTTGATACTTATCTTTTTTTTTTCTTATATGAAATGTGATGACATACTTATCTAACAAGGTTGTTTCTTCTCAAGGAAGTATTCAAATGATGATAAAAATGTGAATAGAAACAAGAATCTAATATATTAACGTGTTAATTAAAACTGATTACTTCGAATAATTTGTTTTTCTTACATACTTATTATATTTTTTATACAGTTTGTGATGATGATGATGATGTTGTTCGGAGTTGTTAAGAAAAGAAAGAGAAGTCGTACTAGATTGATTGTTAATGATGCCGAAATATAGCATTCGAGTTAGTCTAATAAATGGGCGGCAATAGTAATGTATTTGTATGCCCTCCAATTATGTACAACAAACGACGACCTTTCTTTTTTATATGACGATTGGAAGTGCTACTAGTAGCATCGTTCTTTTTTTTATGCTATGTCCTTCTTTTTCTCCAGGGAATGAAAGAAGAAAGAGAAAAGAACATATACCCTGTCGAGCGAGTAATCTTTTGACCGTCCTAATGATACACCAACAAATTGAATATTCATACATTAAACTTCCGCTCTTTACTTTCCTTTTAACCATTTTACTTACATATAGAAAATTCCAAATATCAATTTATTCTTATTATATTTAATTTATCTTTCTCTTTATAACATTATCTATACATGTAATCTTTCCTTTCTTCTGCCTATCATGATAATCAATAAGACTAAACAAAAAATGAAGTGCATGTCCAAGAAAAAACAATATCATCCATATGGAAAAGAAACATTTGCTCATTCATAAATAGAAACATGTGTAATCAGTATCAATAAAGCCTATATGTAAGAAAAAAAACACTGATCGATTGATGGAATAATAATGATTATCTAATATTTTTCTATCGTTACTCTTATAAATATGCATATCAACAACAACAACAAAACACATTGAGTATTAAATATTATTTAGCCTATAGCTATCAAATAGGAATATAATCAAATGCATATATGACATTCATATAAGTGGATTGTCCAATAATAGAACTTTTTTTGATATAGAATACAAACATATTAACATTTTAGATAAATTATATAATCAGATTTTTTTATTTACCCGTTATGATCTTGAAAGTTTAAATTGATCTTTTTTGATGAAATGATATCTAAAGAATTTAATTAATAATACAAAAAATACATTCAATGAAATACTTACTAGTTTTATCTGATCGACATTTAGATAGAATTCGTTGAATAGTACATAGATTTGATGATTTAATAGCATCTAATAATTCATTTTCACGTTTCATATTCTTATCAAGTCTATCCATCAATGAGATGAGAGTTATCACACATGTTCATAACAATTATATATCACTAAGCAATATAACAAATCAAATGTCAGAAAGAAAAGGAAATAAATATACACATGAGACAAAATCTCATATGAAAATCTTATTATTCTTATGGGAATAATAATTAAATGAACATTAATAGTTCTGAAACTTTTTCTTTTTTGTTTGTTCTTTATAGAATAAATGATATCTATTAATGGATTAAAAATGATCAATAGAGAATCTTTTCTTTACCTTTGTAGTGAACATTAATGATAGAGGGCGTACATTATATAACAATTCAAATCTAGATTTAAAAGAATTTTGAAATTTTTACAATTTTTTAAATTGAATTTTGTATGAGTCATATAATAAAATACATGTCGTATGAGATTATATTATCTTAACAGTTACTAAAAATATTTCTATATAAAGGTTAATTGTAATAATAGATATCTAATAATAATTTTCTTAAAGTTCAACGTGTCTTTAGAGTATTCAATCGTATCTATGCAACAAAATTTTGTTTTTACCATCAATTGTTTACTTTTTTTGTTTCTATCGTCATATAGAAAGAATCAAAAAATAAAAATAAAATTTTTTCTCTTTTTATGTTTCTGCACACTTTAAACTATTGAATTTGAATCAGTTATGGCATCATCATCATCATTGAATGTTAAACAATCATGTATAAAATGTGATAAAGGTGGTGGTATTGCTATATGTTCAGGATGTCAACAACAATTTTGTGTTAAACATTTTATTGAACATCGACAAGATCTTAGTACACAAATGGATCAAATAGGACAAGATCATGATCTTCTTCGACGTGATTTATTAAAAGAAACTCCTGAACATCCACTTTTTGCTCGTATTGATATATGGGAACAAGAATCAATAACAAAAATTCAAGTAGCTGCAGAAGAAGCACGAGCTGATCTTCAACAATTACTTGATCGAACAAAAAATGATTTAAAAGTATCAGTAAATAAATTAACAGATGAACTTCAATCAAGTCAAGAATTAGATGATTATACAGAAATTCATCTTGATAAATGGATAAAACAATTAAAAGAACTTCGAACAATACTTGAAACATCAGTAATTAATGATATTTCATTCAATAATCATTCAGAATCATTAATTCGTTTAATTAAAATTAATGTTCATTTAAAACCTTCTAATCAATCTTATTCAGAAATTCCTGATAAATTAAGTTTAACTCATACACCTGAAAAATTTGATAAGGTTTGTGGTCCAGTTACTCTATCAGATAAAGATTTTGTTGCTAAAAATGTTAGTGATGGTTATTCAAGAATATGTGGTATTAATCAATATTCATCTGGTTTACATCAAATTCATTTTCGAATCATTGAACGAACATATTCTTGTCCTTTTATAGGTATTATTTCATCATTAGAAGGTTTAAATTTACGAAAAACTACATTACCATCAGCTAATGGTTGGTCTGACTTAGATTATACTATTGTTAATGGTCAAAATCAAACTACATCTATTTCAAATCGAACAATTCAATCAGGTGATGAAGTAACATTAATATTAGATTGTAATAATCGAGAAATTCTACTTGAACATCATCGAACGAAAAGACTTGTTCGTCAATCTATTGATCTTCAAGAATGTCCATTTCCATGGAAAATACTAGTGGCATTATCATCTCGAAATGGATCTATACGTATTCTCTATTAATATTGATTTATTGAGACTATTAAATAATAACTTTTTTTCAGTTTATGAAAGCTAAATTTGTGATAAATACTATTTAATAGAAAGATATTATTTCTAATGTTTATAGACATTTTATTATGTTTTCATTTTTCTAAAATAATAAAATGCAAAATGATCATATAAAGTATATATTCGTGTTAGAATGTTTTAGAATTTCATATGTAAAAATCGAAGACAATACAATAATTGATTAAGAATAAAAGTTATCGCGTGAAATTGTTTCCAATAAGTAAGCAAATATTTTCTTTAGATAGTACTAAGTACTCAATATTATTGCTACGTAATAGAGATGATAGATTTTGTTGATCTAGACAATCTTTATCGAAAAATAATGTCTTTTTTCACATATTGGAAATATTTTATGCTAAATTGACCAAGAACATGATGTCTTACATAGGAATCTAAACGATAAACAAGATATGCATTCTGTATTAGTTCGCATCAATCAATAGAAACAAGAATCACAGACGAACTTCGATAATTATACAGATGTTATTCACTTAATCAAAATGAATAAATAACGATCATCGAATATTTGTTGATACATTCGGAGAAATTATACTATCTGAAGGAGAGGTCTTATAGAGACTTGTTTAAGTGATTTTTTAGACAAGTCTTTTATTCATAGAATTGGTTGGTACTCATCTAGAGTGCACTATATTCGTTTTCGAAATGATTGAATCAGCAAAGATTATTATTCATTCTTTTGGTATTGTTAGTTCGTCAAAAAAAATAATGAATTCAACATCATTTCATGGTTGATGGGACTTTGATTATAGTATTGTAAATGGCAAACGACAAAGACATAGCTTAACTAGAATCATTCGAACAGAAGATGAAGTGACATTGATGATTAACTGTAATAATAGAACAGTACAATTGGGACATCATCGAATGAATAGAACTGTTAATATGTCTATTGATCTTCGACTATGTGTATTTCCTTGGAAAATTATTATTTTATTACCTGGTAAAAATGATTGTGTAAGAATTCTTCGTTAGAATATTATTAAAAATTTTAATAATCTTGTATCAGAATAAAAAAAACATTCATTTACCTCTGATTTGAAATGATCTTTATAGCAGCATCTATCAGTTTTCTTTTTTGAAATAGTTAATAATATAAAGCAGTTAGTAGCTAAGTATCAACGACATATTTTCATTATTTAAATATATCGTCTTTTAAAGCTTTAATAATGTTGTTCGACACGACATTTTATTATAGACTAATGTAGTTGATTGAGTAGTCTCCGAATCGCATCAATAACTATAAAAAAAAGAAATCCGTTACTAAGTATATTTTAGTTATGAACAAGATATATTATTGAATGATATTCAAATATAGATTATAGAGGTTCTGTTTCAATTCATAATTCTTTTTAGAGCTGTGGGAATAAAATGTAATCCTTATGGTTAACCAATTTTGCCATACGAAAAACAACACTGCTTCAAGAAAAATTATCATGACAATTTTATTTTTTCATAACTTTTATAATTTATTAAAACTAATGATTGTCTCAGCTTAATCAGTATTAATAGAAAATTTAAGTCGTTCGTAATAATATAGTGATAGTATATGTGCTCAGTAAGTCCATCGTGAATGGGTGGAGTATAGATGGAAAAAATCTTTCTCAATGAATCTACATCTTAGAATCGCTTGTTTTGTATATTTTAATGATGATGTGAATGCATCAGACAAAGTGTATATATTTTTTAAACTCTAGTACTACCAAGCTATTTTACATAGTATGTATAGGGCGATGTATATTTCCCTAACACAATCTTAGAACATCATATGTGTGTAATACATGTATTACTTGCATTTCAGTTCAACGACATATTGATGCTTAGACCAGTGCATTTTATTTTAATTCGTAAAAAATAATGATATTTGTTTTTGTTTATTGGCAGTGTTCATGTTGCAGGACCGTAATTTATTTACTGATAGATTGAGTCTCATATTGCATTTTTGAAAAGAAAAAATAAAGATAATTAGATGTAGTGGCATAATAAGTCAATTGTGGGCATCATACACACATATTTTGAATAGCACTTCTAAATAGTACGTTTTGTAGTGCCAAATTGTAAGCATTACGTGAGAAAGTTTAGTGTCTGTATGCCTCTTCCATATTCGAAATTCACTTTTTTTCTTATAATAAAGTATTCTTGTAAGATTATATAATGCTATTTCATGCATCCTCAAAATAGGTCTAAAAAAAAGTATTCCTAAACTTAAAAATGTTTGTTTAACAACCTTGATACATTTCTATTCCCATAGAAAATAATCCTACAAAATAATTATTGCATGCTATCCTTTCCAATATAAAACATGTCTACTATTGTTATTTGTTAATTGTCATGATCGACTTTAGAGTTCTTTTTTTTCTGTCCTTTCCTTCTCAAATTGTAAAAGAAGGACAGAAATATTTGTTTTAACTTCTTTAATAGTCGTCATTAGTTTGTTCTTTTTATTTACTTTTGATAAGTGTATATGTTGTACCAATTTTTTTTCTACTACATATGTCAAACATCAATCTATCTCTTAAGAATACAATAATGAAAGAAAAATGTATTAAATGTAAAAAATTTGATCAAATGTTTACATGTAATGGTTGTCAACAATCATTTTGTGATGAACATAAAAATGAACATTATGAAGAATTATCAAATAAATTAGATAATATTGATAAAGAATATCAACATTTTGAAGAAAATTTAAATGAAAATGATATTATTCAAACATATATATCTCGTATTAATCAATGGGAATATGAAACAATAAATAAAATTCAAAAAACAGCTGAATTAGCTCGTAATGATTTATTACAACTATATAATCGTATGAAAAATCAATTTAAATTATCATTAGATAAAATAAATTATAATATACAATTAAATCGTGAATCAAAACATTATACAGAAATTAATTTAAATCAATGGATGGAACAATTAAATCAACTTCGTCATATATATAAAACTTCATTAACTAATGATATTATTGATGATAAAGAATTATCTATTCCATTAATTAAAATTATTGATAAAAAACAAATATTTAATATTGAAGAATTCAATCTAATTTCTCATGAAAAATTTGATAAATTTGTTGGTATAATTAAATTATCAAAAGATTGTTTAACAGCAACATGTACAGGAAGTAATTGGAATGGTTCAAATATTAGTGGATATAATCTTTATTCAACTGGTATTCATTCAATTCATTTTCGAATTATAAAAAAAGGAAAAAATAATCTTTTTTTTGGTATAACATCATGTGCAAAAGATTCAAATCCATGGAATCGTAAAATTCCATCGGCATATGGTTGGTGGGATTTTCCTTTTGATAAAGATAAACAAGAAAATATTGAAGATTTAACTATTCGAACAAATGATGAAGTAACATTAACATTAAATTGTCTTAATAGTCAAATTCAATTTGAACATCATCGAACAAAACGTTATATTTCTCAGTCTATTACATATGAACAATGTCCTTTTCCTTGGAAAATTGCTATTGTTTTGTATTCTCCTGGTGATTCTGTTAGTATTTTAACATAAAAAAAAAAATTAAAAATTCAAGGTAGAAATTATACGTTATTTTATTGCTTGATTTGCATTAATAAAATAAATAAGAATAAAATACTTCTAAAGTTTCATTATCAAATGTTTATTTAAGAAGTTGAACCAATATAATTTTTAATCGTATTAATCACTTGTTCTTTAATATTTCTTGCTATATCATTTGATAGATTAAAAATCATTGTTGATGATTTATCCATTAATATAATTGTATCATCATCTTCAATATTTATTGAATTATTGTAAGCAATTTTGTCTGCCATCAATGATCAAACGTTAGTAGAACGTGTTAGAGCACAAAAAAAATATTAGAAATATAGATGACGACTATAAATAATAAAAACGGGCTTTTTTCTTTTTATTATGTGACTTGGATATATCGATCATTGGCATGTGTTCTTTTTTTTGCATGAATATGGCTTCTGACAATTAATTGGCTGATAAAATATGTAGTGATAAATTCTGTCATTGTATGAGATTTCTAATAAATGTAATTTATTGCTAAAAATGATTGTTTTTTATTTCTAGTCAGATTTGATTTTTAGCTTAGAATCTTTCTGTTTCATAATTAAACAAAATCACTCATTTAAAAAAAAAATTAAATGTTTTCAAGTACAAACAGCGTTAGTACAAGTTCCTGTAGTACATTCAAAACCATATGTACATGAACTACTAGTTGTACTTGTTACAATACATCTAACAGTAATTAAATCAAGATAATATCCACTTGGACATGTACATGTTGTACTTGGACAAGTAAGTGGACTAGTACATCGACTACTAAAACCGGAACATGTTTGACCAGCACCTAATGTTTCAACACAACTTGTACCACCCCAATAAGTACCCGATGCACATGCACAAATAGATGATATACAATAAAGGCCAACAACATCATTACAAGGTGTACTTGCTGAACATCCTGTTGATATAGTTGCTTTTGTTGAACATGTAGATGATACAAAATTATAATAAGCATTTGTATTACATTGACATACTCCACTTGTTGTTGATGAACAAACAAGATTTTGTGTTGATAAACATTCACTTGTAACAAATGTATTTGAAATACATGTTTGTCCATATGTTGAATAAGTTACACAAGTATTTATTGTTGAATTATAATATGTTGTAGCTGTACATCGACATACGTTTGTCACGCATGAACCACCAATTGGACATTCATTAGATAATGTACAAGATTGATATATATTTTTTTTTTGTAAACATTTTGTTCCATTCCAATAGTAATTAGTTGGACAAGCACAAAGTGATGTGGTTGAATTACAATAAAGACCAGTAGATGAACTACAATAAGGACCAGATACACCATTACAAGGTAAATTAAATGTAGGACTTGCAAGACATGCACTTCCCGTATAATAATATGTCGATAAACATTGACAAATATTTGAAATACAATACAATCCAGATGTAGCATTTTTACATTGTTCATGTTCTGTACAAGCTGTTCCATATGATTTAAGTGCAACACATTGTCCTGTTGTTGTATCAAAATAATACGATCCACTAATACATCGACAAATACCAGCAACACAATTTGCATTTACAATACAAGATGCTGTTGTAAGACATGTATTTCCTGGAAAAATTCGTGCTTCACAACGCGTAGTAGTTGTTGAAAAATAATATGCTGTTGGGCATGAACAATTTCCATATGCTGAACATTGTAATAATCTAACATCATCACAATAAGGACCAAATGATGAACATGGTTGATTATATAAAACTTTATCAAGACATGTTGAATTTAATGAATAATAATATCGAGTATCAGTTCCACATAAACAATAAGATACACCATTTACTGTTGTACATATAAAATTACTTGCACAATCAGCTGTTAATGAACATGTCTGATTATAAGTTCTAGGTGTTATACATGATCCATACATAATTGAATATCTTGTACCATTTATACATTGACATCGAAGAATATTACCTGGTAATGTTGTTACACATTGAGCATTTGTCATACAATGATATGATGCTGAACATACCATACCAACATGTCTTGCACGATCACATGTATCAGTAGTTACTTCATAATACCAATCTGTTGGACATCGACATACTCCACCAATACATACAGCTGTTGCTATACAATTATCATCTGCATAACCTATAAATTATAAAAATTTAAAAATAAAGAATAAATTTTATAAATATATATTTTTTAATTTTTACATACAAGTATCTTGATTAGGTTCACCTAATTTTTCACATTGTGATGTTAATGTACTATAAAATCGAGATGCATTACATGTACATACACCTGAAAGACATTCAAATGTAAATGCACATTCAAGATCATATGTACAAGATTCTTGATAAGTTTTTTCCATTTCACATCGTCCTGTTGTTGGACTTGGATAATAATATGTTATACATCGACATATTCCATTTGTACATAAAGCATTACTAAAACATTGATTATCAGCTGTACATGCATGACCAATTCCAACTTCTGTAACACATAAACCAAGTGTACTATCATAAAAATATTCCGAATTACATATACAATAACCATCTGTACAAACAGCATTATTCATACAAACTGATTGTGATGAACAACTTTCATAAATTGATTTATTTCGTGTTCCTAAACCAATTCCAACACCAAGAATAGTTGCAAGTAATGCAAGAAGAAGTAATAATGCAAGCCAAAAACACCAACGAGGAAAACGTACATATGGACAACGACAACGAGATCTTGTTGTTGTACGAGTAACACGTCTTGTTATTGGTTGAGTTTCATCAATAATATCATCATCAATTGTACGAACAGATCGACGATATAAAGCTGTATTAGCTTCATCATTTGTTGGAATTTCTTGTGCTAGAAAACCTCGCATTATATTAATGAAAATATATGAGAATAAAATAAGAAGAAAGAAAAAAAACAACCAAGTTGAATAATAATTGCTCACAGTAGGTGTTAAAAATATATGTAATATAATTCTACATAACTTTCTCTCCTCTTCAATTGAAATTAACTAAAAGTATGACGTACTTATTTTTTTTTTTATTTAAAATAAATTTTATCAATATTTCTTGTATAATATATGAAAATCGAATAAAATATATTTCTTTTTAATCATAGTCGATTTTTTTTTATATATCGAATTATTCAAAAGAAAAAAACGAAAATCAATGAAACATAGTTTTTATCAAGCAAAAAAAAATTTATTTCCAAAGAGTTAAACATGAATCTAATATAGCCGATGTTTGTTGTGATTGTTTTCGTGCCATTGGTATTGAACGTGAATTGAACACTAAATAAAATTAAATATAAATTTAATTATATCTATATATATATATTATACTTACGAACACCTAAACAAGCCAAACTATCACTATCATGTGTTCCATCACATAAATCTCGAAGATTTTTTTTCATTTTTGCTTTAGTTGGATCATTTCCTTCAGAATTTCCATTTAATTGAACAATACTATTCATAGTAGTTGATTCATCAATTAATATACGATAATCACGTACACGACGTAAATAACCTTTTAATGTACAATATTGTACTAATTTTCTTAATAAAAATAAAAAAATAAATATTAGTAAAATATAATCCTTTTTTTTCTTCTTATTTATTATACTTTTCATCGATATTATATGCTTTCATTTTATTAACAACATCTTTAACAAGTGAACCATGATCAAATGCACATATCATACGAAAACATTCATAAAATGAAACACAATCTTTGGCACCTAATATAAATAAATATTATAATTTTATAATAATAGAAGAAAATGAATTTTTTTTTCATACCATTTCGTACAACAAAAAAAACAAGTTCTTTTTGTAATGCTACATCATTATAAAGTTCTTGAATTTTTGGTGTAACTATATAACGATTTTTATAAGAGAATATTGGAACAAGTTTAATAACATTATGATAGCTGAAAAAAAAAACGAATTATTAATGAAAAACTTTTTAAAAAATTACATTAAATTTTGCATTGCAGCTTTGACTAAAATAAGTTCAGTATCTGTATCTTGTGCAATTTTATTCACATGTCGTAAACCATCAATACTAGCAATTACCTTTTAATAAATGTATGTATGTATATGTATAATATTTTTTAGTTGCTATTTCTTACTCGCTGTGTCATTTGATCCATTTGTTCAAGTTCATTTAAATTAATATTATTACAAAACATCGGTACATCTGTAGACGAAACTTCTGGTGGTTCAGTTCGTTGTTCAAGTAATTTAAGATTAACAAAAATCGATGAATCTATGCAAAAATAATCATCCATAATGTTGAATATATATCATACGAGGATCGGATTATAATGAATAAAATGCTATAGGCGTAATTCTAGAAGATAAATAAGCTAGTATTTCCGAATCCAAGTGTTCATTTCTTTTCCCTTGTAAGAAGAGAGACATTTGAAAAGACGTGAGAAGATACTTTTCTTTCATATATCTATGAGGTAATATCAGCTTATTTTCTTTTTCTTCTCTATTAGAAAAGACTAATCTTACACATTTTTACAGCACATTGTTGTCCATTTTCATTTATTTGATTTACAATTTCATCGAGTGCTGGTATTAAATATTTTTGTTTAAGACTTTCAGTTGTTAGAAAACATGTATCCGTCTAAAATCAAAAAATGTTTTTTTTGACTTTTAATAAAGCAAAAAAAAAATAACCTCTAATGTACGTAAATATTTGGCTAATTTTCTAACAGCAACTTCATATTTAAGTGCATCAGCTTGTGATGGTACAATAAAACAAGCATTAAAACGAAATTCATTCCGATTATGTTTATATTTTTCTTCATCAGAAATAATCATAGGACATCCAATTAATTTTTGATTTTCAATTGTTCTATTTAGAAAAATGTAAGAAACAAAAAAATAAAGAAAATTAAATTAAACATACAAAACAATAAATTTTTCCTTTAAATTTTGTTCTGGACAAACAAAATTTCTTATTAAATGAAATCGTTGATCTTCACTAAAATTTGTTTTTGCTGTCTAAAAACGAGATTGAATAATATTTAAAAGAAAATATTATCTTATTCTTTTTATAATCTACTTCATAATAAACACAAGCTCCTTTTCTAATATCAAATTCTGAATATTGAATTGCATAGAGTGTTGGTAAATTATTATTTGTCATTATGACTTTGTTTTCTTTTTTTTAATCTAAAAAAACAAAACAGATTAAAAGTTTTTCTTTTAAATATTCATATACGTCATTCGTACTTTATTTCAATTAAATAGATTATATGTATTTCAAAGATTGTTTATTAAAAATTTATAAAATATTTTTAGATCAAAGACATTTACATGTTAAATAAAGAAAAAAATTTCATTTTATTAAGTGAATTAATTGTTTATTGAATGATAAAAATCTATATCAATATTTCCAGAAACAAAGATTTTTCATTTCATTATAATCACATGTAAGACTTAATATGTATGAAAATGTTTTCTTCAAGTCTTTAGTTGTCAGTTTTTTTTTTAAAGATAATATCAGTCGATAGTATTTCTTTAATAAGCTTATTTTATTAATCTTATGAGTATTTGAAGAATATTAAAAAAAATCTACAAGACATATACCGATGTATAATAATCAAAAAAAAAAAGAAAAGTCTTTGCTTATATTCACATTATAAATATATAAAAAAAAAGAGAATAGAATCGGTTGACGCTTTTGTCTTTGAGAGACGTTCATTAATTAACTTATTTTCTTAACATCTCATGACTTTTTTTTTGTTAAATAAGAGGATAATGAGATATGACTAGTAGTAAAAAGAATATAGATGAATATTGACAAAAGTAAATTGAGAAGAGTGTTATCATTGAATATATTTTTTGTTTTCTTCTTCTTTTATTAATATCTTATATAAATACAATTAAATATTTTGCTTATTAATATATTAACTAATTCTACAGTATCTTTGTCTGTTTACTAGATTTTTTTTTAACATATATTTTTGTCGGAAGAAAAGCCGGATGAAATAGGGAGAAGAAAAAAAAAAAAGATTTCTTCCTCTTGTTTGTTTTGTTCTGTTCAAGGCATGCATCAATCTTCTATACATTCTATCTTTCTTTTGTCTTCATTGTTTTCTACTAAAAATAACAAATAAAAACAGTTCATGCAGACACATCATCCTACATCAATCTTCGATTAAAAAAAAAACTCACACATAATAGATTATATGATCATACTGTGATTAGAAATAAAAATAAAAATCTATATTAGATATTGTATACAAAAAAAAAAGAAAAACTGATTTACTTTATTTTTATTATAGATATATATATATATATATAGAAGTATGTGGGATGTCACATTAATTGGATGTAATAATACTTTAACACGTTTATCTAATACACGAGAACCTTATCGAACAATAACATTAACTTTATTACGTATATATCCAATATTATTTATGTTTGTTGGTACAGTGGGAAATTTACTTTCTGTTTACGTTGTACTTCGTTCAAAACTACGACGTAATTCAACATTTATTTATTTAGCTTTCTTATCTATTGTTGATCTTATTGTTTTATATACATTTTGTGTTAATTTTATACTTCATGCATGGTTTAATATTGATTTACAACAAGTATCATTAATTGCATGTAAAATATATTCTTTTTCAATTTATTTTTTTCCACAAGCAAGTGCATGGATATTAACTGCTGTATCAATCGATCGTGTATTTGCATTAACTCGTGGTATACGTAAAAAACGTAAAATACGTTTAACATATTTTATATTAATAACAATATTTCTTATACTTTTTTTGCTCAATATACAATTTTTATTTTATAATAATACATATACATTTTCTCAAGAATTATATAATTATTCATTAAAAAATAATATTTATCGAATTGTTGATACAGATATGGATATAAATGTTGTTCAATGTTCATCTGAAAATAGTGATGAATATAAAGAATTTTATCAAAATATTTGGGTTTATATTGATGCTATCGTTAATGTTTATTTACCATTTACTTTAATGTTTTTATGTTCAACAATTATATTTATTAGTGTTTTACGAACAATGGGTAATGCAAATAATTCAAATAAACGTTTAGTAGCAAGAAATTTAAGTACAATGCTTTTATCAATTAATACAATGTTTGTTTTTTTAACTGGACCAATTGTTTTATATTTAGTATTTGAAAAACGAACATTTTCTTCTGGATCATATGAATGTGATATTAAAGTTAAAGCGAAATATAAAATGATTAAATTACTTTTTATTATATTAATGAATGCTAATCATACAGGTAATATATTAGTTTATTGTTTAACTGGTACAGAATTTCGTACACAATTATTTTATGTTATTGGTAAACATAATAATTTACAACAAATGAATTCATTTAAACAACGTACAGAAAATTTAAATAAAGATAATGCATCACAAACATCAAAAACATCAAGTAAAAAACAATCTTATCGTCGTACACCACGAGCAAAACTTAAAACAGTAATAAGAATTTTATAATTAAATTAATTAATTTTATATTTTATTTTTAGATGAATGAAAATATTGATGATGATCATTTAGTATATAAATGTTTATCACGAGATGATAAAAAATATGTTATATTTAAAAATAAACAACATACACAATCACCAACAACTACAAGCATTTAATTTTTACAATATATATATATATATATATATCTTTATTGGTAGTATTATCTTCCTTTTATGTTTAAAACATGAGCAAAAAAAAAGAAAACTGACTATCTCATGTTAAGTGATGAATATGTGTTCAGTGTCGCGCACATGCGGCTCATTATTATTCATATTCAATGTATTACTTTTTTTTTCAATACTATTGTTCTTGTTCATTTAGTGTAATACCTATGTCTAAAATTTATCCTTTATGTGAACAATTGAATGAATATATTCATTCACAATAATAAATCATTAAATCGAAAGTCGGATAAAACATTTTCTTCATAGTAAATTATATTATATACTATTCAATGTTATATAGAAAAATATTTCTCATTATTTTATTATATATTTATTCGATAGTTTAATCTATACTATAAATCATAATAGAAAGAGATCTAGTTTTTAAATTGATTATACAACTATAAGAACTATATATATAGACAAATAAATTCTTTAAAAATTAATTTATATATTTCAATAGATTCAGATTATTTCAACCATGATAAATACGATCAATGTAATAGAAATCAACCTTAAGTCTTTGTATATCCTGTAGACAATAAGAAATAATTACTTGAGGGTAAATTTGAAAAGAAAAAGAATTGAATAACATCTAACTGTATTCTTGACGTCATACACTTCATTATTTTCAAGTCAATACATTCTTACATTTCTATTAGTCATAAATAAAGAACAAACCTAGACATTGATAATATCAAATATATTTTCATTGCAAAATATACTTGTTTTATCTGTGAAAATAATCTATCAATACAATGACTAATATTTATTCTTTTTATCGTCATTTTTACTCTACTTGTTCTACCGAGTTTCTATCCAATAGTGTAATATTTTATCTATAGAATGTACTCAGGTCGAACAGGCATGGTCGTTTACGACAGTATGTATACAGAGAAGTATGACGATTTACATGTGATCGTATATTTCCGTGTCGTATACGAAGTCTGTAGCACTCAATCTGGGTAATTATCGATAATTCTAATTGTAAAAAATAACAGCAGACTTAGTATTATAAATCCCTTGCATAAAAAAATATCGATTATATTCATATATTTATAATTTCAGATAACATGGTTTCTATCCTAAATAATTAAATTTTTACAGAAAAAAAACAAGAAAAATAGCGAATTAATGAAAAAGTTTTAATTAAACAATAAAAAATTTTACTTAGATGGAAGCTATATTATATAATATAAAACTGATAATTAAGACAAGTAACTTAAATAAATAAAAAATGAGAAAAACCATTTAGAAATAATGAGCAAATCTTTCCAATTGCTATATTAATATTGTCTACCTTGAAAATGTGTTAACAACTTTTTCCGTATCTTCGCAATTTTTTTTAATTGTCAAGATAGACAACATTACTTAAAGTAATTGGAAGGACTTGTTCATTATTTCTAAATAGTTATTCTTTTTTTTTTATTTGTTTAAATTATTTATTTTATGTCACTAGATTTATTTCGTATAATATTATTGTATTAATACAATTAATGTTAGCTTCGTCTTTATATTGAAGAGTCTAAGCTTCTATTTAGGAAACGTTTTTTATTACGAAATATACGTTTATTCTAATCAATTTCACAGCATTATATAATACTGTACAATCAAACAAAAGAAAAATAAAACGTCGTATATAACTATATATTACTTTGAAAAATATTTCTAGATTTTAATTATGTGGGAATATTTTCTGTAATAAACAAATAGAGATATTTGAGTAGATAAAATTTTATTCAGACGGACGCAGCAATCACACGACAAAATGCACAAAGACATCAAATGAAATGACTAAAGTCACACAAGTAAATATCATTCGCTAAAGCATTATAATACAATAACAAAAAGAACAAACAAAAATGAGAATTAGATCAAGAAAGACCTGAACATAAACACTTTAAAAAAAAAAGAATTTTACATAAGACAAATTGTATATATATATCTATATATATATATACCTGCAGAAAGTCAAACACATAAACCGGGTTTAATTTTCTTTCCTATTGGAAATGTATGTTTTTGTTTTTGTTATTTTTCTAATGAATAATAAAAACCAAGAATCAAAGTTTCTTCTTTTTATATTCATGCTTTTCAGACACAAAAGAAAAAAAAAACAGAAAAAAAAAAACAAAATGAAAAACCGGGTTTTAAAAACATCAATAGCAAGCAAAAAATAAGACATATATATACATAAAGACAATAACTGTAACTATTGCACGTTGATATAAACAACAGCAAATGAAAGAAAAACAATTGGTTTTTTATTGTTGTTATTTTTAATTATCTATATTATTTGTTGTTAATAATTGTTTTCCTTCATTTAATATATCTTTAAAAACATCAATAAGATGTTCAAGACCAAATAAATAACCTTTATCTGGACCTATATCATTATTTGTTTCACATGTTTCATCATTTGTTGGTACACATATTGAATGTGCAAAATCAATCATACGTATATCAATTAAATCTGATTGTGGTAAACCATCATAAACAATTAAAAGACTTCCACTATAAAAACGATATTTTAATAAAGAATTTATTGTTTCATATAATAATTCAAGTCTTCTAATTATTGCAGGTAAAATATTCAGACGTTTTATTCGTCCATTATTAAAATATTCTCCTAATGCTAAACGAAAATCATCAACAGTTAATACTCGTCCTCGATATTTATCTGTAAATATATATCGACCACTATCAACTTGATAAACCTATTAAAAAAAAAAATTTTTATTTTTTATAAATTAAAAATTTTTTAATTATACCTGCATTCCACATAAACGTACACCTAATGTTGATGATGTTGATAATTCACATTTTTGAATTTTCGATTGACGTTTTTTATCAGAATCAATATCAGCATATTGTCTTTTACCCATTTTTAAATCAAGTATACATGGATGACAAAATCGAGCCGTTACATTTTCTAATAAAATATATTCTAAATATACTTTAAAAAATAAATATAATATACATATATATACATATATATAAATATGAATTACTTTGTGAAACAGTAACATTTTCATCACCAATTAATTGTCGATGTAGTTTTTCGGCTTGTTTTTTACATAATTGTAAACTCCAAGGATTTATTTTTGACATTGTTATTTTTCCTTGTTCATAATTAACAACATCAATACCTACACTATTTGAATAATCAATACGTCCATCTTTCGAACAACGTAATCTATTTAAAGAAAAAAAAAACAAATCATTAAATATTCTTTATGAAAACTAATTTTTCAAATACGAACTGTACTGATTTTTTTGAATGATTATCATTTATTTGTTGATCATTTATTGTTGGTTTATGTTCTTTATTTGATAAATGCTCATCATCTGTACATGTTGCTTGTGGTCGAGCAACAAGTTTAATATAACCTAATTCATCTTCACAATATTGTACTGTTATTGTTCCTAAAATAAATAATTAGAAAAAAATAAAATAAAAAAAATAATTTTGCTTTTTACCACGAAATTCTGGTGTAAATTTTTTTAATATATCAGGCATTGATTGATAAAAATCTAATTCAGGTAATTCAAGTACTTTACAGACAGTATCTTTATCATATTGAAACATTGAAGAATGACCGCCGACCTTTAATAAACAAAAGAAAATAATTATTATTTATTTTATTTTTCAAATTTATATTTACTTGATGAAAAAAGGGCGATAATTGAATGCATGAATGTTGATTGTATTCGCAAGCGTTCATTCGGACCATTGAATTCACTAAGAGTAATAGAATATATTCCAATCGAATATATATATATATATATATATATTGATAAAAAAAAAATAAAAAAAAGAAAGAATCAATCTTAAATGTAATGCAGAATAAAAAAAAATAAAAGAGAAAAAACCTGTCTGGGTCAATAAATCTATATTATGATGTCATTTACAACCTTTTGTGTTTTTTTTTTCTCAAAATAAATACAAATTTTAAATAATCAAACTAAAAGTATATTTTTATATTTACAACAATAATGTAAGTCCATTAAACAGAAATGGATGGTTTATTTCTGTCAATGATTGGTATTATATGTACACTAAAAACCTGTAACTACAGGTGAATGTACAAAAAAAACATGTGGTAAATGAAAAGGACGCATGTATATCATATCTCATTTTCTCTTTTATACTGTCAATATACAGTAGATATGAACATGACTTACTCATCGAACATATACAAGACACACCTTCATCTTGCTCATTTTATTTTCCTTGCGGACATAAAGTACTATAAAAAAACCATTTTATAAATAAATTTTTCAAAAAAAAAATAGATCATATTTTATAAATGATTCATCATATTCATTATCATCCTATAAATCGAAACAATTAAAATAAATGAAAAGAAAAAATACTCATTTTTATTAATCATTTGAAGAATATCTATTCAATCAAATTCATATGTAGTAACCTATCAAATCAATTTAGTAATACAAAAAAAAAAGAAGGATTTATCCTTATTCTGTGTGGTAATACGGTCAGATGACATCATGAGGTTTTGTTTCCATTCGCCAATCAATATATTATTTATTTATTAAAAAGTTCCTTTTTTTTTATCTGTCAAATCTTAACCAATGAAAATAAACTAAAGAAATCGTAGAGGTTTATACTAAGCAATAATTATATTTTATGGCGATTTTATTTATAATCAAATCTATTACATTTTAAATAAGAATAAAAAGAAAATTATGCCTTTATATGAAATATTTTCTCATTCGGATCGTTTTCATTATCGTACAAATATATTCTCATTAGCAACATATTTTTTAATATTTTGTACAGCTTTAACATTTTTACCACCATTTCTTTTTACTTATTTTGCTGGTGGATTTTGGATAAAAGAAGGAAGTTATAGTGAACAACCACGTATTAATTCTTCATCAAAATATATTCTTATTATTGATAAAAGTGGTTCAACAACAAATCGAATTTTTTTTAGTTCATCTTATGCATCATTAAATACAGTTTTTCGTGATGTTCTTATTCCTGGAATAGATGCAGTTTCATCGATTGATAATAATAATGATGGTATTATCGATCAATTTTCTTTTGTATTAGAATTATTATTCGCCAGTAGTGCTAGTACTGATGTTATTAATAATCTTAATATTTGGTTATTATTTCAATATGAATTACGAGGTAGACAACATATTAATATGGAAACAATGGCATTAATTAATCTTCCTCCACCTAATACAATTCAATTATCTGACAATCCAACTGTATTTACAGAAGGTGATTTAATATTCGAACAACGACAACCAATACAAAGTTCAGGTTCTGATCAAAATTATAATGAATCAATTATTGATTTAGATAATTTATTAACATCATCATCAATTAATCTTAATCCTATTTTGGATGAATATTTTGCAAGAAAATATTATACATCATATCAATCACGATATATTAAATGGAAACGTGGTACAATTACAGGTAATAATATATTAATTGTTAATATTACTGTTAATATTGGAAATCAAACTATAAGATTTATACCGGGTTTTTGGCAAGAATTTAAATGGGGTTGGATACAATATGTATGTGTACTTTTACCATTTATTATTGTTTTTAATCGAATAAAAGAATTTGTTTTTCGAAATCAAATTGTACAAACATTAATAGAAACACCTTATCATCAACATAAAGATTAAATAAATATTTTGTTTTGTTTTTGTTTTTGTTTTTTTTCTATGTATTAGATTCTGATAAGAGAAAATAAAAATGAAATTAATTGGTTGTTAGAAGAATTAATATATAATTTAAAACAAATGATAAAATGTACTCTTTTGACAGTTTTTATTTTTAAAATTGGATATTAATCTTAATTAACTTATTTATTATTGAAAATAGTATCAAATGAATAGCAAATCTGAATAAAATGTGAATGTAAATTTAAAAGGATTATTATAACACATAAACTAGAACGCTCAATTGAACATATGTAAGAAGGATGTTTATTGAATGGATAATTATCGTTCGTATTATGAAGACAAAGAACACTAATACTCTTAATTAACATAATTACTAATAGGAATCGATAAATGCTTGGTGAAAAAGTATTTGCTATATCTATTCTGTATTAAATAACAAGAAAACGGAACTCAATTCGGTTAACTGCTGCGAACATTACTAAAAATATAGAAATTCTTTTACTAACCGTTTTTGCTCTTCATAAAGTTAGACATTAGAAGAATGAACAAATTTATTCATTTTCTCCTTTGTCGAATAAAATATAACTCTATTCTTTCGTATGTATTATACACAGAAAAAAAGGAGAAGGACATCTTCTTTTACTGTATACTACAGAAAAGAGAGTGAATATATCATTGAATTACAGAACGCGTTGTAACAGATCGTTTCTATCTATAGATCATTTTATTTACTTACATTTTAGATGTGTAAGATACTTGTCGTTTGAATGAATGAATATTATTCAGTGTCAGGATTGAATATTTTATCACTGTTTATGTATATATATATATATATATCGAGAGAATAGAAACGAAATTGATTGGTAAAGAACAGTTTCGAATGAGATATGGTTGAACGAAAAAGTCATCATAGACTAAGTAGCTTGTCCCACCACATGGGATATTGCAAAAAAAGTATGAACCATGGGACCTAACGTCTCACTCGATTTTCTTTCCTGTCCAATTATTATATGAGTAATGGTGATATATTTAAACTTCATATATACTCTACATATCATGAGATGTATCTATAAAAAAAACCGAAAACGGCCCTAAACATATTTAATAATGATGTCTTTTTGATCTTCATATACTATTAAAGGTCATATATTGTAATTAATATTTTATATACTGAACATTATGGTTGTCTCTTTTTAATGATGGATAGATAAATAACAACGATCTACTGGCTTTTTTTGTATGATTTGTAGCATGAATAATACAAACATTCGCATTAGTACTAATATAATATGTTGTAATAATTAAAACAATAAATAACAGAAAATTATTCTTCATCTAAATGGTGTATTTAAACAAATCAATAATATATGTTGCCACATAATATCCATGAGAAAAAGTTGGAATTTTCATTATTTGATAGAACTAATTAAGCATGTTTTTCAATGTTTTAGAGACACATCTAATAGTATGTTTTAATACACACAAGTATATTTGAGATGATTACTTTTCTTTCATAAAATATGTATATTATGCCATTACAATATATGTGATAGACTTTTGACTGTCATTGCTACGAAATTTTTGGTACCATCTATTAATAAAAATCACTTTTCTGACTCACAATCTTCATGCAATGAAAAAATATGTTTGAATTATTTTGTAGCTAAAGAACTCGTTCTCACTAGCATCCAGCGGGATTACTCCGCTATTTTTTTCCGAAGCCGGTCCCATACGAGTGTCTAATGAAAGTTAAAACACTATGATGAATAAAAAGAACAACTTCGAATATATAATAAAGAAATTCAATGTTAAAGAAGAAAATGATTTTCTGTCTAGATTATATTGACGTGCATAGTGATAATATGATTGCACAGTATTAGATATATTGTCCTCAATTATATGACCTATTTCTTTCGTTTCTGTCATCTTCTTCTACCATATCGATTTGACCTTATTGATTTTGTCGTCGATTCTTTTTCTCTCATTTCACTTTGAATATGTTGAAATGTTTTATCTGCCTCGAATAAATATTCTCTTTCGCATGATCGACTAGTTTGATACAGCATCTCTCGAACAGAACTCAGAATATTGTGATTTATGTTTCGACGTCAGTTTTCCACCAACAAATCATAATACCATAAAATCTTATTGAGTGTTGTCTCATTCGACACATGTGTTTAAAAACTATTTCTGACAAATTCTGATCATATATATTGATTTGAGTTTTATTTTTTGATTTATCCATCAAAACTTGCAAAAATCATCTAGGCATATACTTTTGTCACGGTAGATTAAATTAAAACTACAAAAGTCGATTTAAGTGTAAACTCAAATTTTCTTTTTCTATTCGATAAAATGAAGTTTTAATATAAAAAAATTTCTAAAGACCTTTTGGATCGAATAAAAAAATTAAAACTAAGAGAAATGCGGTGTTATTTTTCTACTAAATGTCATAATAGATTTTTTATTTTGGTTCATTTATTTCTCGGTAACTACAAGACATTTACCGGCATATTTTTTTTTACCTCTTTTAGCTGGGTAATAAGCTAAACCTATGGAAAAAAAAACTTGAGCTCTAAAGTAAGGATTGGTCGCGAGAAAATGTCATATTACACAATTAAGCTATTCTGACAGATTGAAATGATAGCTAGATCCTTTCGACACAATTTATTAAAATTTTTTTCGAAGTTTTTTTTAAAAAAATTTTTAGACATCTTGGAAACCGCATGAGCTGATCATGTTTCTTTTACTTCATCAGTTAAACTACGTTCAATAGCATTAGTTAGCTAAAAATTCCATAGTATCAGATCTTGGGAATAGGTTGGATATGACATTGTATTGATGTCTTCGTCTGTCATTTAATTAATAATATTAGATGAGTATGAAGTCAATGATGATCGTCAAGTAATTTTGCACATTGTGAACATGATGTCTCTGTTTGTTTTCATGTTTCATTAACAAAAGGTTTCGAATAATTTTCAATCTAATATTAGTGACTCTACACTTGTGCCTTTATCTACACTATGTATAAAAACTAGACTATTTGATTTAACGAATATACGAAACCAAGTTTTGATTTAAATCTGCCTCCGTGAATAATAGTCTTCGACGATTTATCTTCAATAAGTCAGCTAGTATCAGATGTTTTATAACTAATCTATCTAAGATAAGAAAACTGGATGAAGAAAAAAGTAACAATGCGCTCTAACTGCTCGCATAGCTCATTAATAATCTTTCAATACATAGAAAACATACCGATTCCGCTGAGAAAATTTTGTATTTTGAAAACACCAAACCTCTGTATTAAATTCTACATTGTGTTTAAAGAAATCTTACTTACTCTCTTTCGTCTTTAAGACAAAACAATAATTATTATTTTCATATAATTCATCATTCTATCAACAGCACTTGTTTACTAAATTCATTAATAACCATTCTCGAGAATATTTTTACTCTCGTTTGTTATTATTGCGCGAGTCATTTATTAGAAAAACTAGCCGCTGTTCTTTCATAAATAACACTTAGATGACAATCGATCAGAACATACATCTAAGGATCTTATATCATTAGTCTTAGCTATTCAGACACCTTTGTGACTAATACATATATACTAGATCAGAATCATCAATGATTTTATTTTGAAATATAAAAAATCATTTATAAAACATCGTTTATTTCAAATTGAATTAAATCAACATTATCATTATCCTTTTTGTTCATTATGAGACTAAGAATAATAAAAAAAAAAACGAACACAGAAATGTCATTTGAGCTTAACAGTACTCGACTATCATCTATGCATAATTTTGTCCTTGGCTCTAATACACATACAAACAGATATGAATTTTTTTATTTTCAAGTCATTATCCTCGATAATATTCAACTGGTTTGATTGATTCTTCATCAGCCAATGTTGTATCATTATCAATACTTCGACGACTACTACTATTCATTGAATTTCTTTCGTAACTTCGTACAAAAGCTCGTGCAATAATTGGTGCATTAAATGATACACGTTCATAATCATCATGGATATGTTGTCGATTTTGTTCAGTATCATCATGATAATTATGATCATGTGAATGACTTCGAAATAAAGATGGACGTATTCGATTATTTTGTTGTTGTCTTGCAATAGTATCACATACAGAACAACGAGCAGATGATGGAGTTGTTTCAACTGCTCGTTGTTGTTGTTGTTGTTGATTTTGTTGATTTTGTTGTTGTTGATTTTGTTGTTGTCGATAACGATATGAATCATGAAATGATTTAGCTAATAATTCAGCAAGTATACGTGCACGTTTACTTGTTTTACATAATATAACATGACATTCAAGTTCGTTTGTACGTGGTGATCGAGCAATCCATGCAAATATTCGACGATGTAATGGTTCAGCAACACAATATGATATATCTTCAATAGAATCTGACCAAACATTTCTATATGTTCCATTAGCTATTTCTTCATAAATAGATAAACCAAATGAATGTATTGATATAGCACAACGATTATAACGTGAACCTTTTTTTGAACGAGCCCAAACGATACGTACAGGTTCCTTTCCAAAAAATCAAATGTTTATTTATAAAATATTATAAAAATAAAAAAAACTATTTACTTACAATAGCTACACCCATTCCATGAGCATATAATGAACGTACTTTGCCTAGATATTTAACTGGTTGAAGACTATCTTCATTTCTATTCATTGTATAAATTTTTTTTTCAAAAAGGAATATATTATCAATATGATAAATTCTTTCTTCTCTAATCGACCTTTTATTAGTATGTGTCTCATTTGATGGCCTTTTTTCTCCTTTTTTTACTGATCCTAAAGTAAAGCTTTCGAGGAAATTAAACAACTGATGATGAGAAGAAAAAAAAAGAAGAGAACATTTAAAAGGATACGACTATGTACTGAGTAAATGAATAAATGAAGAAGGCGGGAATAAAGATACATAAGCACAAGCAAATTTGTGTATTTATATATGTGCATATGTTAGTGACGAGACGCAATGGATAAAATTCTGTTTTTCTCCTTCGATTATCACATGTAAAATTCTCAATAATAATCGTAAATCGATTAAAAAACTAAAGTTTTCTTCATATTCACGATACGCAATATTATTTTGATATTATATTGATAAATTCAATCTATGTTTATTTTCATTAAAAAATATTAATTTCCCATATTTTTATTATACATGAATAAAAATAGAATATAACACACAATCCTATATAGTTAAGAAAATCCCCCCTTCCGGCACCTTTCAAGAACGGCTCATCATAAAATTTTGAACCTTTCAGAGCTGATAGATCTCGGTGAATCGAGCAAAAGTTGTCATAGACTTGAAATTACTAAATGTTTCCTTATAAGAGATATCTATTGAAAAACTTTCAGCTCGATTGGATATACTGCGCCAGAGAAACGAGAGCAATTCTGAAGATTTTTGCTTTGAAGGTATATTCGAATTGGCAAAATGTGACCAATGGCAGAGAGTACTTCAAAGTGCATCTAGAGTGGAAAAATCAAAAAATGAAGAAATTGAAATTTTCGGGTCTTGAAAGAGGGGAAGGTCCCCTTAAATAACAACAATGAAAAAGGAAAACGAAAAGTTTAAAAAATATTTATTCATCCAAATTAATATTCAAACTAGAATAATGTAGAAACCTCGATATTTTTTCTAAAAGATGCCCTATGAAAATCTCCGCAAAAAACTGTAAGAACATGCTTTGATGATGTCTCCGATAATCAAGATGGACAAGTCATATGACGATGCAGTGTCTCGTCATATTTAAATATAGTAAATATATTTGAAAGACTTTTGTTTTGTACAAAGAACTCACTGAGAAAGCTTTTCACGGTGCATCTTCTGAAAAAAATCAAGATTCTTACATTTATTTGTAGTGAGAATACCAGATACTGCAATATTTATACTGGACTCAGAATTCCTTCAACTAATTAATAATTTATAACAGTTTATTGAAGAAAAAAATACAAAATTAATTTTAGTTTACTTATTTTGAATACTAAAGTTTATTACCATATCGCTGATTCTTCAACTTATTTCTTTTGTGTTCTGATATAATAAAAATCCGATACGATTTACTCTTTTCTTTTATTTGTCAAAAAATCAATAAAATTGTATTTTTATTATATAAGAAACTAGAAAATATTTGACAATGCTTTCTAATAATGAAGATTTCTTTGTATATATCATCAAGAATAAGAGTACAATAAAAATCATTGAAATAGAACAAATTACAAATTATTTAATGATAATTAAAAATATGATAGAAAATAAACATCGTACATGTTTACATTTATATAATAATTTATAAAAAAAAGTAAATAAATACAAATTAAGAAACTTCTTGTCGGTAGGATATTAGCGCATTTTCTTATTTTCAAAACATGATCGATTGGTAACAAAAGTTGTTTATTGTTCTACATGTCGTCATCAATCTGAAAAAATTTTTTTAATTAGTGTTATTTTGTACGTGCTTGATAGATATTTTCACGTGAAGTTCGATCTTCATTTTTAACTTGTACATGATGTTGTTTTTGTTTTTCAATTTCGAATTCTTTTACACCATCTTTTCTCTATTGATTTTTAAACAAATTAAAATTTTAATATACAAAAAAAAAATAATTATTTTACTTGTTCTTGAGTAGAATTTCTATCAACATGTTGATAGAGAAATGTTGCTAAATATTCAATAGGATCATTTGGACGTCGTTCGACTATTTCTGCTAAACCACGAGTTAATATTGGTCCTATTTACAACGAAAATTAATATAATGATAAAAAATGAAAACGTAAGAAACTTACCTACAGTAGATATGAGATATTTCATTTCATTTGAATTAGAATCTACTGGAGAATTACGTTTGATACTAGCTTGATTCATTTTTCAAGTTAAAATGAAGAATGATATAATATTATCTCTTTATTATCTATCATTCTTTTCGTTTAATATCACTTTGGTTACAAACATATCTTTTTCTTTCATTTCGATTTTTGAATATTGTGTTACGGCGCTACTATCACTTCTTTATTGTTCAAGATAAAGAATCTTGTTTAAAATTGGCTTTCTTAAAAAACAAACTGATCCCTTTTTTTTGCAATATTATTTCTACTTCACTAAAATTCATTTTTCAAATCCAATGTTTTTTTTATAAAATTGTTAGCATCTATTATACTATACTTTATTTCTAATTATAAAACGAAAATTTATTAATAATTTCTACATATTATTGTATAGCCTTTGAAATATCCTATCGATCATATATAATTGATTATAATTAAAACCAATTCAAATTACTATTCCTTTTTCTTTTTTTTTTCAGATTCATCTATTTCGAAAGACATGGGCTTTAATATTAAATCATGTCAATGTAGTAAATACAATTCATTAAAGGAAAAACACTTTGATTTTTAAACAAATTTTTATAAATAAAGATCAAAGGTAGATGTTAAAATATAAACATCCAACGGGTAGAATATAATCATATTAAACTGATAAACAAAAAACAAAATTTTGTTATTCTCTCTTGTCTTCTTCAAATGACGTAAATTGTTCTCTATCAAATAAGATAAAAGGTAAACATCTATATAGAACACATGATGAAAAGAAAAATGATGAGTATAGTTTATCATCAAATATGTTTTATATTTATTATATTTCATTTTCAATATATAAATTGTCTTATTAAAAATCCAGCTATTGGAATATTAACTGAAACAAATATATATTTAGCAAAAATTAATGAACTTAATTATACATATGATGATCGTCATTTAATTTATCATCATAATGATCATGTTTATCCATTACAAAGTTTTACATCAAATCATAACAGACATCAATTATATATTTGTTCACCAAGTACAATTTATATGCTTGATTTAAAAATAGGAGCAACTATAATACCAATATTACCTATTGATGATACACCATGTCGATCAAGTTTAACATATATGCCAAATGATACAACACTTTTTTGGTCATTACGTCGTTCAGTAATTCAATTAAATTTTCAAGATATGTATAGAGAATTTCTTTGGAATTCAACATCATCTATTCTTGATATAATATATAATGATACAGCTATTAATGATATTATTGATTTTTATATAGGTATTAAAATTACTGATCGTCAATCAGCTGTTTTACATTGTCGAACTGATCGTCTTACACGTATATATCCATTTCAAACTTGTCTTTTTATTGATAATGGTTATTATGAAATATCAACATTAGCTATTGATGATAATCGTTTATATGTTGCTGATCGTATTGAACAACAAATTTATGTATTAACATTATTATCAAGTGGTTTTGTTTTTTCAAAAGATGTTTTACCATTAAATACAAGTACAGTAGCTGATATTCAATCAATGTTTATTTATAATAATTATCTTATATGGTTAACATTTAGTGGTCATGTACGAAGTGTTTCATTAAAAACTTATAAAGTACGAAATATTTTTTGGTTTGATGAATCATTAAAAGAAATTCAACTTGTATCATTTTCTCAATGGTCAAATCAAACAACAACCACAACAACAACAACAACAGAAAAAACATCAACTATAATAACAACTATATCATCAACCGCAACAGATTCAACATCAACAAAAACAATTACTACTTCATCAATATCAACTAGTCAACAAATAAATACAACAACAAAGGATAATGTTAATACAAATCCTTGGAAAGCAACAACTTATGTAACATCAATTATTTTAGGTATAGCATTATTTCTTTGTGCAGCTATGATTACTTGTATTTTACTTAATTACCGTCTTGGACGAATCGTTCCAAATAGTTTTACTAATATATTTCATATTCTACATAATCGAACATCAACGGCACCATCAGTCATATCACCAACTCTATCAGATGAATCATTAACATAATCTTTTAATTCATATTGTACTTTTAGAATTTTTTTTTTTTTTGTGTATTTACAATCTTTATTGTGTATGAATAAATTAAGGATTGATTGTTATTTTTATTTGTGATTTATTAAAACAAATAATTATATTAAATGATTCTATATCATTTTGTATAAGCAAAAAAAAAAAAAGGCGTGATAATCTGACGAAAGCTTTTAACTTCAGATAGTATAGATACTTTTCTATGAAATTTTTCTGAATACTTATTAAAATAATATTAACGTATGACATATTCGCAACAGAGTGCCTGGATAAATATTTTTGATATAATTTAATAATATATATATATTAAATATGAATTGATAAATTTTTCAATTAAATGATCATTGAAGTTCTCCTAATGAGCTGTTGAGTAAGTTAATCATGTAAAAAGAAAAGTATCTCTGTAACGTCTGCCGTAGGCAAAATTCTTTTATTTTCCATTTTACATTAAGTCTATAGTTCTTGAAAAAGCATGTAAGAAATAATTATAAATAATTATCGTGTCTTTAAAAACTAATTGTACTGACAAATTGTGTCATAAGCATTTATATTGAATAAATTATAGGTTTCTCATTCTAGAAACGGAAATGTTTGTGATTTCCATGTTAACAGAAATGCATTCAAATATTGGTATCCTTAACAATCGCATGAATAGTTATGCATTTTATAATGAAACATTCTTTGTTTGTTTGTTTTTTATAAAATTATGCTAGAAAAATTCTACTTGAAGTTATATATTTGAAACGAATATATTATAAAAAAATTTGTCAAATCTGAAAACGCAAAAAAAATAATCTCGTGTTTGACGACTGTTACTATGGTTAAAGTATTATTTAAGAGTTGTAAAAAAAATAGCTTTTGTTTAAAACATGTGTATTTCTCAAGTGATTTTATAGAAAAAGTCTCTGGTAATGAATTAGAAAATTTTGATACATAAAGAGCTTGTTCGTATAATGTCAAATTTTTCACCACAGGTAAAATTTTCAAAAATTTCTAGGTAAAAGTAATCAGAGCATGGTTCTAAGTGAAACGCCTTAGTTGGTTTCTCTCGAAATTCCCGTGTATCTCCTCACGATCCTCAAGAAGTCAAAAAAACACTCACTTGAGACTGTGAGGAGGAGTACGAGAATTCCGAAAAAATCTTTTTTTAGTTTGAAGACCATACTCTGATGCCTTTTAGTTAGTAATTTTTGAAAACTCTAACTTTCATATTTCATTTTAAAAGTCGTTTTAAGATAATATGAAATTGATTTTATTATTAATGAATTCTATTTTATGAGTATAGAAACAAGCAGACTCTTTTCCATTTTTTACCCATTCGTTTTATTGATTGGTTAAAAAATGTAAATTATCAATGCATCATATTTCTATGGAGGGTCATACTCATAATCTTAACACAATGGCGATTGTCGGCTGATGACGATCATTCTTTCATTAAAAAAAAAAGGCCAAAACCAGGGCCAATAAATTTTTTATTTAATTATTATATGGAACTTTTTTTTGTTATAGATTATTACTATTATCTCATATACAATCATATGAGTTATATATTAATTGATTGTATATAGCATTATATGTGATTAAAATATTCAAGTTATTTTCATTATTAGATTCGAGTTATTATTATTATTATTTGTTTTTCATTTTTGTTTTGTGCCATAACTTTTTTCCCTTTTTATTTTATTATTATTCAATAACAAACAAAAAAAAATATTTATCTCTAATGTAAGTTTATATGTAATAACATGAAATATATAAGATAAAGATGTGCTCTTTTACCTAATACCTTATTTTTTTTTTACTCATTATATATGACAAATATTTTGACCAATGGGAAAAAAATTTCTTCTTGAGAATATTATATCCTTACACGCATCAATAGATTATTGCTACAGGTGTAACATGTGATTTGTATGAATAAAATATTTTTTTTTCTATTGTTTATTAACAGAATGTCTATGCGATAGTAGTATATCTGTAATTAATGGATGATATTCGTTTAATATCAGCATCATCACCATCATCAACAATTTTAAAACCAACTTGTTCACCTTTAACTGGTTCATTAACAAATAATAAACAACGAACAGATTCAGCATCCGTTATTCAACAATCTGATGTATCATCATCTAGACCAGCATTACTGGCTCATGACGCACTTGGACCACTTCTTTTTGAGGTATGTCAAAAATTTTTTTTTTCTTTAATCTGTTTCTTTTGAAAGAAAAAAAAAGGTAGGAATAGTAAGTAGAGTTACTCGATATTAACTCCATCGTATGTCTGTCAAGGAAAGGGAAAAGATGAGGTGGAGTATGTGAATGAACAAACGTTGCTGGCTTTCCTTTCTTTTATTCCCTTTCTTTTTGCTTCTGTGTGTGTGTGTGTGTGTGTTGAGAGAATGGCGATGACAACGACGAAAAAATTTGCTACATTATACACTGAGTGTGTGTGCGCACACGGAGCATTATGCAGACTGGAACAAGAGACAAAGAAAAAAGCATTTGTAGCCTCTACACAACTGTTATTTCTTTTCTTTTCTTCCTTTAATGTGTTCGTAAAAGCGCAAACGCGTTCTGCATGTTGTAGCTGCCTGTGCGCTTCTGTAATAATGATTAGAGGACTGTTTGTAAAAACAGAACACCAACACGTTTTTTTTTTTCTTTTTCTGTCTTTCAAACAGATTATCGGTTTTTATCAGTAAAATATATATATATAATTATGGGCATGAGTGAATTGAATATATTGCCAAAATATAATCAATTAATCAAATCTCATCTTGAACTGGTAAAGAATATAAAAGAAAAAAAAAATATTTTTAATAAAAAACCACAGAAAAAAATAATATTATTAATTATTGATTGAAATTTTTATTTTAGGCTCTCGATGGTTTTTTCTTTACTATAAATCATAATTTTGAACTTGATTTTGTAAGCGATAATGTTACACAATATTTAAAATATTCTCAAGTAATTTAGGAAAAATTTTTTTATTAAATTTATATATATAATAAATCTTTTAGGAAGAACTTGCTGGAAGAAATTTACATCAGTATGTACATCCAAGTGATGTTGGCGAATTTAGCAAAGCTTGGGCAAAAAAAGATGCCGGTATGTTATTATTATTTTTTTTTATAATCCAAGCGATCGAATTACTCTTGTTTATAATAATAAAATTTATCTTTAGGTGATTCATTAGCTCCAATTGCTAATACTGAACAACAAAATGGTCAATCACGTGGACGTACATTCCTTTGTCGTATGCGAATAAATGATGAATCTGCTCCTTATATTACAATGGTTGTATCAGTTGCTCTACATCGTGATTCATCTGGTAGTGATAAAACATTTTTAATATGTATTGCTCGTCGACCACCAGCGAATGAATTAAAAGATAAACCAGCATTACTTGGTTTTGATCAATTTTCTTCACGAATTAATTTAAAATATGATATTGAAAGTTTAGATTCAAGGTAAATATTAATTTAAAAAATTCTAAATTTTTTTTTTTATTATTTTTAGTCATATGAAATGTGAAACAATTGATATGAATTTTATGGGAAAAAATTTTCGAGATTATGTTTATACTAATGATATTCCTTTAATTAATCGACATTTTCAAGAAGGTAAAAAACAAAAAACGACGTTTTGAAAAATATTATATAGTTCATTTTTTTTCCAATCAAAAGATAGTAATTGAAATTCTAAGCTAAATGGTATATTTTTGCATAATTAATATAACCTTCTGTATGTCTTTTTTTCTCTTGATTAAACGTAATCGTACAGTAAAATATATTATTTCAATTTATTGATTGAAAATTTTTATATAATCTATCAATATGGTCTCTTATGATTATATGATTCGAAATTATTTTATAAACTGTAATCTAAAAGGTGAAATTGATTGTCAATTACCAGATTTTAAAAAACTATTGAAAGAATTTCATTAATATATCCTTTGACATCTAAATATTCTATCTTCCAAAACCATCGACATTATCATCCATTGTCCATATACATTTAATTATGTTACTAGCTTTTTCATAAAGGACATCTTTTTTTATCAGTTTATTCCTTATTCACACCAATTGTTAACATTAATAAACAAAATAAAATATATTATTTCGCAAAGGATTTTCAACACTATCTTTTTATATAAAATGATTAATAATATAATTTAATCGATATAAAATATTTTTATTTATTTTTTTAAGTTATTGAAAAAGGTGAATCAAAAAGTGGTGTATATCGGTTTTGTTTACATGATGATATATATGCATTTATAAATACACAAAGTAAATTATTTTCTAATACAACAACTGGTAAATATGAATCAATTATTTCTACACATACAATAGTTCGGTTAGTAAAACAAAACAAAAAAAAAATACGCAACAATTTGAAATATTTTTCTAATTGTTTTTGTTTTTCATTTTAAGTTTAATTGATAGTATAAATGATTTAAATGGAAATGCATCTGCACGTTTAATGAAATCAATTATAACTTCAAATCGTGATTTACAAAAAGCAAAACAATCTTTAACATCAAATAAAATTCTTACACCACCACCACCAACATCAACACCACCAATTGGTACACAATTTGCATTAACTATGTTAGGTATGCATAAAAATGCATCAAATTCATTACAACAACATGTATCGAGTACGCTGGGGACACTTATTCAAGTACAAAATTCTTTATCAGCACCAATATTAAGTCCAAATGATAAAACTCAACAACAATTAAGTATACCATCACCACCAAAAACAATTAATCAAAAATCTTCTACACTTGATAGTAAATATTATTAAATTTTTTTATTTCTGTAGAATATATTTTTTAAGGTGTTTCTTCATCGGATACAGTTGAATTTGGTAGTAAACGAACATCATTTAGTCCTTCATTAGGTTTGAAATATACATACAGTTTTTTTTCTTGAAGAATTTATTTATTTATCTTTTAGTTCATTCCAATCATGATAATATCCCATCACCTGCAAATTCTTTTGATTTACTTTTTTCATCTGTATCACCATCGGATGATTTAAATTCCCTTTTACCATCATCATCACCAGTTAATAAAAAATCCTCATCATCCCCATTACAATTAGTTGATCCAACATCATTACTTTTTTCAAATAATGATATATATACAACAGCATCAAGTCCATTAACAACTCATACAACATCATCATCAATTCAATCACGTAGTTCAGTACGTTTAAGACAATTACTTACAACAAAATCTCCATCATCAACAGCACCAAGTCCACATTATCATAATGATAATAAATCTCATACAAATACATTTGATGATCTTATACAAGTTGCTGAAAGTCCAACAACAACACATGTATCACCATTACCAAATGATTTACCATCACCAGCAAAACGTCGAAGAAATTATAGTCAAACAAATGGAACTATAAATAATTCAAATGATATACTTCTTAAACAAATTTTAGGACGACAACCATCTATGACAACAATTTCAACGGATGTATCAACATCAGAAAATAATCCACCATGGTCATCACCTGCATCTGTACCAGGAATTAAAACTGAACCAAATATGGCTGATGATAATACATCCAATGGACAAACACCGAATACACCTGGTGCTGCTAATAAATTACGTAGCGATATTTTTCTTCGAGTAAGACAAAAAAAAAAAAGTTTTAATCATTCAGTAGCTATAATAATAATCTAAAGAAACAAAAAAAAAAAGCTAAAAGGTCAAGGTTATTTTATTATGAAAGATAATCCTACTCATTCACCTGTATATCATTTTTGTTATTTTATTTCATTTTTTATTTGTCTAGACATTGCTCAATGATGAAGTACGTCCACAAAAAGTTGTTGTTGAAGCACCATTTGCTTATAATTCACGATATAAATCTGGACAACATACAGGAGATGGACCAAATCACTTAATTGAAAATTCTACAATTAATAATAAAACACGTTCAACATTAAAAAATCAATTATCATTACATACAAATAATACAACCGATTCAATAATATCAGATGATAAAACAAAGAAAAAAACACGACAACATTCACATAGTTTTGGTAGTCGAAATAATCATATGACAACAATATCACCACCAAGAAAACCTGGAAGACCAAAACGTGATGCAACTGTATATTAAATATTTTTGTTTCTTTTTATTTTTTTAAATTTTTATTATTTTATTTTAGTCATCAGATTATCTTCTTTCAAATCCTCAATCAACATTTTCGGATAATTCACTTGATTCATTATTAGATTCATCTTCAAATCTTGATCAATCATCACCAATTGTACTTCGTCGTACAACACGACAAACATCATCATTAAATATGAATACAACAAAAAATTTTAATAAACGTCTCATGGATAATGATGATCAAACACAAAATCCAAGAAAATTTCCGAAATTACTTACACAAGCACTTAAAGATGAGATTAAAATTGAATATCAAGATCCTTCAATTATTTCACCATCGGTAGCAATTGCTGCTACACGTCCACTTAATCAAGTTAGTTAGTTTTTATTCACATCCAATAGTAAATTTGACATAGACTCCACGTGGTTGGATTGAATGTAAAGTTCTACTAAATGTCCGATAGTTTCATGTCTCACTTTTCCTCTTTGCCATAAGCGATCCGATGAGTTCTAACCATGTTTCACATTTTTATTTTACAAAAATAATTTTTTTTAATTTAGTCTTCACATGCAGCAATTAAAACTGAACCGGATACATTTGATCATAATCTTCTATTTGATAAAACTCCATCACCATCATTAAAAAGACCTTCTAATAATTCAACATCATCAAATACTCAATCACCATTATTACGTACATTAATTCGTACACCACAAACAGCACCAATAACAACGAAAAAAGATGCACCACTTTATGATCTTTTACAAAATTTTGATGCAAATGATACATCAATATTTTCAACAATAAATTCGACTTCGTCAACATCAACAACTAATAATAATAATAATAATAACAATAATAATAATAATAATAATTCACTTGATCCACTTGAACAATATCTTAATCCAAAATTATCTCAAACAACACCAACAAATAAAAATTCATCATCAAAAGATGATTATCTTGCTGCTTTATTAAGTTCCGATCCTCAACAACCAAATGAAATATCATTTATTCCAATAAATAAACAACAACAACAACAGCAACACCAACAGCAGCAACAACAACAACACCAACAGCAGCAACAACAACAACACCAACAGCAGCAACAACAAGCACCAACATTAACCCGATCGGCATCAACATCGAGTGATAGTAGTCGTATAGCAGCTATTGTAAATGATTTATTTACTTCTACAGCAACAGTAAATAGTTCAAATGATGATTTCTTATCTTTATTAGATAATAAAGATTTTCTTGAAGTAAATAAAAAAATTATTTAATAAAAATTTTGTTAATAAAATTCAATGTTTTTTTATTTATTTTTAGTGTTTAAATGATCCAACAGCAATTGATTCAATACTTTCACAAAATTCTAATAATGTTATAGAAACATTATTTCCATCAACAACACCAAAACGTAGTGAAAAAGATGAAAAAGCTATTAGTGAAATATATAAAACACTTGTTACCTCATTTAATCCCGGTAAACATTTGTCTTCTTTATCAAATAAATTTTTATTTTTTATTATTTTTAATAAAAAAAAAAGATCAGGCATACAAAATTTAAATAAATTATTTTACATTTTAAAATATTGATTATTATTCTTCTCTTATGTATAGGTCCATCATCACTCGATTTACCTGTTGATAATAGTCCTTTCAGTAATTTATTGTTTTGTATGAATATTGACATAAATATTTTATTTATATTATATAGGCTCTATCACCGGTGACTTTTTATTTGCTGAAAGTACTAATACATCAATACCACCAAATCGAACAGTTAATACTGATCCATCTATATCAATGTATCGACAACAACCAACAACATATTCATATCAAACTCCTCAACAACAATCACAACAACAACAACAACAACAACAACAACAATCATCAACAAATGTAAAATATTTTTCTTTTATTATTTATTAAAAATATTAAAAAGAAATTTATTTTTTTAATTTTAGACTTCTCAATTTCCTGATTGTCTTTCAATCGATATGATTGATAATAATACATTTCCACCAAATGTAACTTTATCACCAATGAATAATTCTTATTTACCACCATCAACAACTACACATATGGATACAAATTCAATGATGATGTATTCTCAACAAACTCCATCACATATTCAACATCATCAAGGACAAAATCAAATGTCAAATGTATTTTATCGTCAACCAAATCAACCTCAACAACAACAACAACAACCAATGTATAATAATTATGTTCAACCGCCATCAAATCAAGTTGCTCCTGGTTATTATCAAATACCACAACAACAACAACAACAACAACAACAACAAACATCAACACAACGAATGTCTCCAGCTAATCATCTAGCACAATTAAATAAACGACAACCATTAATACATCAACAACGAACATCACAACAAAATAATCAACAACTTCAATTACATATGTCAATGAATGTTACTTTGCCACATGTAAAATAAATTTTTTTTTCTTGTTTTTTAATTATAATTTGTATTTTATAATTTTCAGATGGCATCAAATCAACAGCAACAGCAACAACATCGACGTATGTTCTTTAAAATGAAATAAATAAATAAATAAAGTCTTTCTTATCTTCTTCTTTTTTTTTAGCTATGATGAATACATATAATGATTTAATGATGCCAAATGGTAATAATACACCATTACAACAAGATTTCCATCAATTTTCACCATCATTATCAAATAATAATCCACTTGATCTTCCATATAGTCATGATCTTTTTATGTCATCATCACCAACAGGACAACCACCACCCCAACAACAACAGCAACAACAACAATTATCACAAAATCGTCATATGAATTCAATGCAGCCACAACAGCAACCATCTGTTCTTCCTCCACAAGCCACCATGCACCAGGTATATAATAATAATAAAATTTATTGCTAAATAATAAAAAAATAAAATTATTTCAATTAAATATTCTTGCAATTTGAAATCAATGCAAAATATTACTTGATTGGAAATGAATCGAAAGCTTTTAATTGCGAAATTAACGTGAAAAATAACAACGCTCAGAATCAATTTGTCTATTCTGACCTTGAGAAAATAACGTCGTAATAATAATCATTTACTATTGTTTGTTTAAAAAATCGAATGTATTCATTTATTTGTTGAATAACTTGACAATGTTAATAGCTATTGAACTTAGATTTTTTCACTTGACAGAAAGGAACATTTTTATAGAATATTAGACCTATCTATAGACAAATTTCCAGATATATAGACTATATATTAGGATAGAATATCGCTAAATTGAGATTGAAAACGCATCTAATAGTACTTTGATTTTCAGGTAGACTTCTAGCCTTATCATCTATTTTCTACCGATAAAAACCTCAGTTCGATAACTATCAGCATTGTTGAGTTATTCAACAAACAATCGAAGAGACTGCTACAATTCCTATTGATATTATCTACTATCTTTCATAAATGCTGAATTTAACAAAAAAAAAACATTTCTTTATATTGAATTGAGATTATAAATAAGGTAATGATTAAATTAGTTATAAATCTCTTAAATGTTCAAGGTCGTTTATTATATGAGATTATTTTTATACGAATAAAATGAAAATCTTTCTTACCTTGTATTATATCACATTAACATAAATATTACCAATCATTATCTAAACAAAAAAAAATTCAACCTTGAAAATATACCTGAAGATACAATTGACAAAATAGAAGAGGGAAAATAAAATTAACAAATATATTTTTAGAACATATTATATTCTTACCATTTATTATTTTACGCCAATTGAATTATATGAATAAATTATTATAATATAAACCAAATTCATTTTGATGTCTGAATATATAAAACGAACGAAAAGAAAAAAACATAAAAATCGATTTGATAAAATAGAAAATTACGTCTTCCTTTTTTTTGTGTCAAGAGAAAAATATATATATTTTGATAGGACCAAATGCCTATGACTCTCATTCATTTCTCTTTTGTCTTATTAAAAAAATAAGAAAAACTTTCTTCTATTTTCTTACATATTGATAAGTAATAACGAATCACGTCATGTATTTACGTTGTTTCATTTTTACATTAGATATATTTATAGATGATTAATGGAAGAGTGAATGAGTCCATTTTTCTTTTTCTCTTCATCGAGAACATAGATTACTGAAAATAGATTTTAAGGACATTATTCATTATTATGAAAATTTATATTATTTATATCTAATATATCGATGAATTATTAATAACTTATAAAAGAAATTTATATATACATACCGAATAAATGACGATGAAAATGCGTACCTGTATATATACATATATACATCATATCAGTTTTTAAAATCATAGCCTTGTTTAAATTCGTATAAAACTCAAGGCTAAGAAAAAATATGCGATGAAGGTCACTGCCATTGATTACAAGGTTTTTTCATCATAATCATTAGAGAAAAGCTAACTCTTACTGTGATGTATCGATCGACAGTGATCTAATTCAATGTAATATGTGTGCATGCAATAAAAAAAAAAACGAAGAAGAGGAAAGAATAAGAGAGAAAAAGGAAAGAGATTCTTATTTCTTTTTTTTTCCCTTTCTCTTATATTTCTGTTCAAGGTCTTATAGAAAGAAATATACTCTTCATCTTGATAATTTCAAGGTCTTGTTTCCTATTCGCTCATGCTAGATTACTCTAAATACTCTTGCTTCTTTTCTTTTTTCTTCTTCGTTTATCTTTTGAAACGAATATCTTACAGAAATTTTATTGATGAAAAAAAATTGTCACATAATTCCTGCTTTTATAACGGAAGTTGATGATTACATAATTTTGAATGTTTTATATGTCCTATGTTCAATATTAATTCATCATCGTACATATATACATACACATACTCTAAAAAAAAAGAAACGAGAGAATGAATGAAGAGAAGAAGAAGAAGATGAAGAGGTCAAGGTGGTAACTGAATGAGAGAGAAAGGAGAGCAAGAATTCGGGTTAATCAATTGCTCACATAATGTTTGCTTGCTACTATTGACATGATGATAGATATCAAATAAAGAGAATATAGATATAGGTTAGTTAATGTCCTTGAGTTTGTATAGGTCATTCATCAATTTACTAAAAGAAGTTTGATCGATTGAACTTAAAGAAATAATTTATTCTTTTCTTTTTTGCTTCTTCTTGTTCTTCTTCTTCGTTTTTCTTTTAGTCTAATGATTGTGTACATGACCAAGATTGAGTAATATATATACATAGTGACTGACATAGAATATGAATTGAATATAAACCTAATTCCTATTCACTAGCGGATGTCCTCGAATTACTATTCTTTCTTTCTCATTTGTGCTTGGGAGTTCAAGGCAATAATTCTTCTTCTTCTTTTCTCTAGTAGTTTTTTTTTTTTGTTTCATACTAAACAAGAAATCCTTGACACTATCCAAATATGAACATAAATCAGTAGAGAAAAAAAAATTATTCTTTATATTTCTTTTATTTTAGCCATATCCTAATATGAGTGTGGCTCTATCAACAACTATACAACAAAATTCACATAGTATGCTATATTATTCATTAATATATTTTATCGATAAATCTAATTTAGATTCAAATAATCTCATGAATTCATCGATACCAAATTCTGTTGAATGTCGTCAATCTGAAGAATTGAATAATCAATTGATGAATTCGTTGAGGTAAATAAAAATGAATTAATCTTTTTAAGAATATTTTAAATATTTTTTTCGGTATTTAACAGTTTTCAACCAACCCGTGGTACAAGTGAATTTGTACGTAAACAATTACAAAATACGATTCATGGTCGACAAAAACCAAATGGTGGAAAAGATATGTCAGGAGCAACAGCACAGAAAAGTATGTTTAATAAATAAAAAATTTTGAAATAAATAATTATTTATTTATTTATTTATTTTTCAAAGTAATGAATTCGACAAATCTTGATCCAAGTAAATTAATAAATATATGAAATAATTAAATGAAATAATTATTTTATTCTTTTAGATCAAAAAGGGGTTTATTTTCGAAGTCAATTAGCATCTCAACTATCAACTCCGCCACTACAAACACATATGAGATCACAACAACAGCAAGGCAAAACAACAATGTGATCTTTAATCAACCAAAAAACAAAACACAAAAAAACGACATAATTGTTTTCTTTTTTTTTTCTTTTCGTTTACGTTCGTTCGTTGGTAGTCGTAGTATCATTTACATACTATGTATGAGAAATGGTTGAGATTGAAAAAAGATTTGTTCGTTTTTTTTTCTTTCGTTTGAAAATTTTCTTTGTTTTTTTGCTCAGTTTTTTTTCTTGTTTCACACTCTTTCTTTTTTAGCTATCGTCCGTATTTTTTTTTCGACACATTTTGTGTATACTGTATGTATGTTTGAAAAAAGGTGATGCTGGCAGTCCGACATGTATAAAAAAAAAAGACAGATGTGTGCGTGTGTGTTTATGTATGATTGTATGTACGTGCGCAGACAAACAAACTTATTCTTTTCTTCTAATTTTTAAATACAATTTTTAGTGGATACGGCCGTAATTTGATTTTATTTTTATATTGGATTATTGCAATACTTGAGATCTGTAAGTGAATGAGGAGTTTAACTATTGATATGAAGATAATAATCAGAATCTGAGTATTTCAATTGTTGTGCATTTAAAAATACGATGAATTTAGTTGTCAATTGAATTACTTTAGATAGGAAGCAGCTAGAGACTTGCAATCTGCGCCATTAAAACTCAAAGAACTTTGAAACAAATTTATATATTCAGACAGTATGCATCATATGGAGTTGATCTTTCAAAAAATTTTAATTTAGTGTGCTAATTCACTTCAAAACTGAAAATAACTATCACTACTCGGCTGAGCATGATGATTTACCTATGTTTCAAGCTTCTTTTGGGCTAGCCCAATGTCAACTGGGCGAAATTGGAGCTCTCAGAACATACTTATAGCTTTTGAACAACACGAGCTAGACCTTCTGTAAATCGATATAAAACAATTTTCTCTATCAATTGGTCATATTAAACTTTAAAATTCAGTGAGAAACTATTTTGATAGACAGCATCCCTAATGTCAAAATGTCAAACAAAAACTCACCTGATTGATCCATTGTTGACCAATCAAATTTTCGCAAGTTTTTGGTAAAAAAGGCTGTATTGTCTTTCTAATGACAAAACTGCAGATCTCTCTAGCTACTTCCTATCTGGAGTTATTCAACTTACAGTGAAGTTCACTGTAGTTTTCAATGAATAGTTATCTTTTAAGAGATAGCTCATGAGCACTGAGTTACAGCCGTCTTTCTTTGTAACGACAATTAATGATTATGTCCTCCTTTATCTTCAAATAGCGATAAAGAAATATAATGCATTTACAATCTAACAATGATCGACCTATAGAATACAAAAATTCGTCAGTACAGGCAATATCTATTTGATTTGTTTACAGTACACATTATAGTGCGATTCTATTCTTCTCCTCTTTGTCCCAAAATACATTAAAATACTATTGAAATAAACAAAAATATTTTCCATTCACAATTTCGTACATTTATTTTAAAAAGACATTAAATACTATTGATATTTTATGTTGATGATAGTTCATCAATTACATGACATTCAATTATTCCATTAGTATTTATCAGTTTCACTTGAATCTATATACAACTAAATGAAACTAAAGTCTATATACTATATAGATGATTTGAAATATAGTATTTAGATTTTAACTTGAAGAAAACTGTGAAATATGTTGAAGGATGTCAAGGCATGAAACTTCTCGATATTTTGCCTGCATAATATTGATTAGGCTTAAAAATGCATACTTTAAGAAGTCAAAGTATTTTTGATAATTTTTTATATTAAATTAAAGTTCAACAAAAAAAAATTCAATGTAAGATAGATTTCAATATGGACAAGATGAGTTCTATGGTTTGGTCGAAATATAAACATATATAGTGTTTAAACTCTACAGTGAAAAGACAGTCTTAGAAATCTACCATATACAGAGATACTCTTAAAATTGGATATTTATCTATGAAATCATCAATCAATAAGTAAAATAGTAACATTTAATCGCTTCAATTTTTATGTTGTTATGTTTAGAATTTTCATTTTAGTTCTAGTAGGAAATTAAATGAACTTATCCTTCAAAGATGAGATCAGTTCGGTTTGAGAAAATTGACATCATTTATATTTATTTGAGCTCAATGGTTGTTTTGGAAAAATATTTAATAAAACAATTTGTTAGATAAAGCAGTTGAATTACAATTAGATGTTGATTTATTCTTGTCTATGTTCAATTCTTTTCAGTTTTCTTTTTTAATTGAGTATTCTGAAAAGAAAAAAACCAACATATCAACACGATCTAAAAAGAGTGTTGAAGTTTGTAAGGATTGAAATTTGGCCTCCTCTCCTTCCCGTTCTCCAAACAGGTAGTGACAGATATCGGATAAAAGGCATCACAGACTAGCAGATAGTCATGGCGACATACTAGACATCTCAACAATTTTACAAACATTAGTTCGTTAGTGCATGGCCTTGTCATAGGACCGATGAGCATTTGTTCAGATATGATCATATATTGGAAGTGGTTGGATGTTCAGAGCAGGTATCTGTAAGTTTATAATCAAGTTTGATTTTCCTACAAATAGTGCTAGCAACTATATGATGTTTCATATTATAATCTTGTAGAGATTGATGCTTTATTTTGGGTACTCATTTCATGTTTCAAAACGATAAGAAACTTTGTTTAAATTTGCAGAGATTTTAAGAAGCCATTGGGCATACCTACCTGAGATAGATGCCAACTGTAATTTTTGGGTCTATTATAGATCAAGTCAAAACTTTAGAGAAATTACGTCTCGACATATTCTATAATATTTTCAATAAGAAACTTCATTTTTTCGCAGAAGATGTAGTTATATAGAGATACAATGGAATACTTTTAGTGTATAGAAGTCCAAATGAATTTTTATTATTTTACTGAACATGTCAAGAGTATTTATACACTAAATTCGTATTGTTTTCGACATGTTTATTTATCTGTTTATCTAAACATCTATCCAGTGAATTAAACGCTTGTTACTGTTACTTTGGAGAAATTGCTTACTAATTCTAATGATTCCCTATTTTACATTTTTATCTTGTTATACGATGTTCAGTCTTGAAGTGTCCTCTGTTTAAAGACGAATTTTATTTCATTAATTTATCAAGTATAAAATTATCATGCATTTGTTTTTGATAGTTGAGTACAGGCATCAGCAAAAGTACAAGAATGAGTATACTTGTGAAAAGGTAACTTGAAGTACAATTGCAGTTATTTTTATTGAAAGTAAAATATTTTCTTTTCTTAATATTTATATTTGTTCATTCTTCGAGCCAAAGAAAGTATACTTTTTATTGTTGACACCATTTATCAGAATCAGTTAAATAGAATTTGTAAGCATGAACAAAGAAAATAATTAAATCCTTAATATTATTCAACGTCGAAAACGGTACATCATAGTTTATACTATCTTTTAATGGGTAATGCATTTGTTTTTCTTTTTTTACTTGATCATCTAATAAAATAATAAATAAATCATCTTTTTAAATAAATTTCAACTTATTATATTCCAGAAGTTGAAAATCAATCGATTTTCCATCAGTATAAAGCTTTTTAACAAGCTTATAAATTGTTAAACTTACTTAATCAATTATTGTTCTCATTTTTGTATTTCGTATGACAGCTGGTATACCGAGAAATAAGAGAGAAACCCTAGCAACTCCGGAAGTGTCACTAGTAGAGGCAGGTGGATGCGACGCTTCTCAGTATACAAAAATTTTGTTGTTCTTGGTCGACGATTTATATGAATTTTGAAGCATCAGTGTTAGTTTCTTCAAGTTTTGCCGCTTCGTGAGGTTCCTGAAAAACTTAACAATAGAAAAAAGTGGGTATTATAACTTACTAACTAAATAAAAATATTTATATTGATCACACTTTTTTCTTTTAAATAAATGATCATCTGAGGAGAAATTTCACCTATAGCTGGTTATTAATCATAAAGATTAAAATTAATTTTGTTCTATGCAGAAGTTGTATGTATGTAGATATTTATATTCTAATTAACACGTGTACACAAAGAGAAAGAAAAGAACGAAAATAAAATAACGAGTGTATTAGTAAAAACTGTCGATTTTTCGTAGACAGTTTGATCAACTTAGATTGCTTCAAAGAGTTAGATTCTAGCGTCAGAAAACGGAGACTTTTCTGTAGAGTAGATTGATATGTTCTTTTTCAAATTTAGCTTATTAGCGATCATGGACTACACGAACTTCACTTATAAAATAAATAACCAAAAGATTTATTTATTTTTTCAAAAGAATTATCAACGTGCAACAAAACAAACAATAAATAATAGCAGTAAATACATAATCAGAGAAAAGAAGAAATGTGTAGACAGCATGTGTACAGACAATGTAACAGCTCTCAGTTCTATTCATGACAACTGAATATAGTGCTAGCTCATTTTGCACAAGAATCTAATTATTGAATAGCAGATTTTCTTTTAGGCTTCAGTTCTCAACAGCTTCATTGTAGCATACTTGTGCAATTTAGGCACATGGCTAGGATTCTCATTTTTCAATATTCAATTATTGGTTGACTAAAATATCTTTATGTTAAAAGAAATTTTTTCCTTCATTAATAGTGTTTATAGATATACTTACTTTAATTCATTTATGATGTAGTAAATCATTATGAATAAAACAGTGAAAATAACTTATGTCGACGTACGATATGGATGTTGTCGGTGCGAATTGTATTTTTTAACGTAATTCTCTATAAAGCGCTCTCTAAACAAGATTAGCTGCTTTCCAAGTAGAACTAAATAAAGTTTATTCGCTGAACTAGTTCATTTTCAAAAATCTTTCTTTCATTTAACAGAAAAATTCTAATTACTACGAAAAAATCGGAGTGAAGATGTGAGTGAGGTTGTCAACGAACCCACTAGTGTTGCTAATGATATTGGTGACGGTATTAGTGATGATGATGGTGAAGAATATTAGCATGAAATGAGGACAGTATATAGCAACTTCATAAAGCAGTGGTTCCCTTAGTACCTTTAGTTTCTCATGTACCCTAGAAAAAATGTCCTAACTTGTGTTGTTAAATTCTGTTCTGCATGTTGATATACGAAATGGATAAGTTCTATTGGAAATGTGTAAGTATTTTATAGTCCCTTTAATTCCTCTACCTTGGTAAAAGTAAATGGTTATTATTTTTTCAAAATTCAATTTGAATTTAAAAAAACTATAGATTCCTTCTATGAGTTTAGCATTTCTGAATTAGTCTATTTTAAAATAATTCAAACTAATCATCACAATTAAGCTGTATATGAAATATAAAAGGTTCAAAAAGTGACTCTTCAGCATTTGAACTCTTCAACTTTGATCTGACCCGATCCTAAAGCTTTATTAAGAAAATCTTTGATTGCCCATTCCATTGCTCCAGTTCGACTCTCTCTTGTGTCTTGACCGACAATTCCCGGTGCTTTTGAATCGCAACGAAAGCGTCCGTCCCATACCCATTTAAATTTTCTGAAGCGTCCTTTCAGATTGCCTGTACATGAAATTCCGCAGATATTAATAGGTGTATTCTCACTCCATTGGTAATGCTGGCTAAACAAGTCTCAACTGGAAAATCGATTTCTTGAGCTGATATACCACTTTTGAAAAGAAGCATCCCACTGATAAGTGAAACAAGCAAAACTGTTAACAGTTGCATAGTCGATGAATATAAAAAGAAAAAATAATATGAAATAAAGAAGATATCATATTTATATAGGTTCTTTAAAGCGGAAGTATGACTCCATTAATCTTATTTGATCAATACTTATTAACAGGCAAATGGATCAAGAACAAAACAAAAAATAAATACATAAATGATTCATATGACGAATTGAATGAGGGTATTTTCCAACATCCCATAGTACTATAAAAATGATGTCAAGAAGCTACTTAAATAGTCGTATTAGAAATCAATTAAAATTCTTGGATTGATTGTTTTTGATATTATATACATCAAAAATGAATAATATTTCATCAGATCTATCAGAAGTTCAGGTACTAATTAAGTAATTGCAAAAAACACACAATTTTTTGAATATATTAATTAATAGGCAGTGAAACATTGGTATATTCTCCGTGAGGAATACTCGAAAAACATTTATTTAAGTAGCTGATTAATTATAATTAACTATTATAATGTTTTAAATAATTTAATTAATAATTGGTCAAACATTTATCCTCAATAGAAGGCCATCCAAAATGTTAAGACATGCGAAGATATTTTATAAGACTGTGTTCCTTCATTCTAATGGGGAACATTATGTCAATATTTGTCACATCTATGAGAAGCAATAATGGCTCCAAATTACTATTCTTATATACTTTAAAAGTCCATGTGGTTCGTTTTTCAAAAAAGAAAAAGAGAGAACGAACATTAAACTACATCGAAGTAGAAATTTGTATCGAAGCATACGAATATGGCAATCAGATCATGAGCTAGTTAATATAAATAATAGTAATCACTAGATGAGTTTATAATGAAAAATTCAGTTATACTTTTTATATTACTAAGACTATCATTGATAATGTATTTATTTTCACAAAAAGTTCTTGACTAAAGACGCACTGATTTTTTAAAATCTAAGAGCAACATCAATATTCCTCTTCTCTTTCATAGATTATTTCTTTTTTCTTGCATGATCTCATTATACGAAAGCAAAAACAAACATGATTCTAAATTGGTTCATTATTATTTATCAAACAATAAATTATTTAGTACTTCTTACTTTCGATCTAACAAAATAGTCATAATGTTTTTTTTATAATACTCTCTTACCCTCAGTGTATCGGAAAAAGAATCTTTAATTGAGATTGTGTCGGTAGTTGCCGTCATATATTATACTATAAATACATAGATTAGATTTCACTACAGTAGATACCATATCACTTCTGATATACCGAATTTTTAATAATGGCCTAATACGGAATAACATAAGATATATAAATAAGAGAATTTTATATTTTCGTTGATCACAATTCTGACATTCGACATATCTACTCTGATCTGCTGAAAAATTCGATGAACTGAAAACAAATAATTATAAAAGAATTAATAATAAAAATAAAAAAACTGAAAAGAAACATTGTCCGAAATATTTTATAAATCTAAAATTTTCTTTCGATAGATGTCGTTCATATCCACATGAACCTCTATTAATAATATTAAAATCAATATATAAATGGCTACCATTCGTCATTGTTATTTTTTGTTTCTTCCTAATAATTGCTCAATCTCTCGACTATCTATCTTTCGTTTTTTTTTCTCATTCACTATACAAAATAACCTTATTTTTTCAACATGAGCAACCGATCCCGAGGTGATGGCGATCATCGTTCAACGCCACCAAATATTGATGTTATGTACTCTCTTAAAGTTGATAATTTAACATACCGTACACGTGTCGATGATTTACGACGATGTTTTGAAAAATTTGGACATATTGGTGATATCTATATTCCACGTGATCAATTTTCCCGATCAAGTCGTGGTTATGCTTTTATTCGGTTTGTTTTTATAACATTTTTATATTTTTTATAATTTTTGTTCTTTTTTTAAAGTTATCTTAAAAAACGTGATGCTGAAGATGCACTTGATCGTATGGATGGTGCTGATCTCGATGGACGTGAAATACGTGTTCAATTTGCTCGCTATGGTCGTGCATCAACAACAGATAGTCGAGACAAAACACGCCGTCGACGGTAGGAAATAAATTTAGAAAAAACAAACGATATAATTTTTCTATATATATTATACACGAGCTTCCCATGTTCCCGTCCCACAAACAAAATTGATTATATCTATTCACACAGGTATTCTCCTGCGCGAAGATGCTGTTTCCAGTATTTTGTTCGAGAATAAAATAAGATAATGGTTTATCCCGGTGTTTGCTGCATTTGACTAAACAGAGCGAGATTCCAGGCGATTTAACAGATCAGATGTAAGATATCTATATATGTGTGTCGTCGATAAGGCTTTTACAAGAATTGACAAATCTGCATACGATAGAAAATCTTTTTTTATTTAATTAATAATGATAGGGAATATTCTAATATTCTTTCTTAGAACACGTTCTCGATCAAGATCTCGACGACGTTCAAAACATCGATCACGCAGTGGTAGTAATCGACGGTTAGTGATAATTTTTCTTTATTTTATGTTAGTCTTTTAAATAAATTATTGTATTTTTTTTAAGATCACGATCTCGATCTACATCACGGTATGAAAAAAAAATAATCTTTTCTTATCCTTTAAAACCATTTCTTAATGAATTTTTTTAGTTCAAAACGAAGTAGCCGTCATGAAAATGGTGAACGTGATCATAAACATTAAAAAATAAACTTCAATTTTTTTTCTTTCCTTCTTTCTTTTTTTCTCTTTCTTTCCTTTTTTTTATAGTTACTTGACTATATATATATTTACTAATCATTTTGACTGATTTATAAATAAAAAAAAAACATAGTTCATATTTCAGATAAAGTTTATTTTTTCATAATGGCTACAAATACAGATCAGGTGTGATAAGAAATTTCAAATAAAATCAATTGTGTAATTTGAATTATTTAGCTAAGAAAATCTCGTGAAGATGCAGATGCAGTAGAAAATTTTTCTAAAAAATATTATGATATATTAGATACACGAAGACATGTAAGAATATTAATTAATTAATAATTAAATAAGAAAATACTTTAGAATGTTGATAAATTTTATCAAACACAAGCAAAATTAATATGGAATGGAATGGAAATAAATGGTCAAAATGCAATTGCAAATCATTTAGTTGCATTACCACCAACAAAACATCAGATATATGCGTTAGATTTTTTTCCAATGAAAGGTAAACTTATAAATAAAATATTCAATTGAATATTTTGAATTTTTTTGCTTTCTATTATAGAACTTTTTCCAGATGAAGATACAACATATCAAGTTTTTGTTAGTGGTGCTGTTGCATATGGTACACCGGAAAATACAAACATTACAAAAGAAAAACGACTTTTTTCACATATATTTATCTTAACTGTTGATATTATCTCTTCAACATGGGTTATTGTTAATGAATGCTTTCGTTTTCATGAGTAATATGAGCATCTATATCCATATGTCTGTTATTGTTATTGTTTTTTTGTTATTACAAAAATAAACTAACTGTTGTATTAAATACAATTAAATTTTGATACTCAAACATCAAATTCAGTGTCTTATGACTCAATTTGTAATACTAAAAAAATACAAACAGTTGTATTTATATAGAATATTTGTTTAGAAGAACGGAATTCTTTTTAAGATTAATAGAAAATGATAAAAATAGTCTGACAATATAGGTTTTGTTAGTTTAATCAAGGCACTGAATTCAATATTTGTAAAAATTCTAAGACTGCCTGTATAACAAATAATTATTTCAAAATGACAAAACGTTTTTTTTTTACATTATAAAAAATATTCTAAACAGTAATTAATTTTTCAATATTTGTCTCTACTGTGTTTGGATCTTTAAAAACGGTCCAGCGTTCTTTTGGTATACCTTCAAATGCTTTTTTATATCGTTCTTGACATGTTGGGAGACATTCTGGTGTATGACAAACATCTCGAATAAATATATGAGCAATATTCTGTGGAAAAGTAACATATAATTTTGAATAAATTTCTGGATCAAGTTCTCCTAGAAAAAAAAATAATGAATGAATATAAATTAAGTTTTGCTTTTTTTTTAAAAATTAAACCTGAATCTCCAACACAAATATATTTTCTTAATGGATAAGCATTAATTATTTCTGTAATTATTTCAATTTTATATGTATCAGGAGGTTTAAGAAATTTGAAACTCCATGAAAATTTTCTTAAATTCATTGTACCCATTGGATATTTATATTTTTCCAAAAAACAACGAAGAGCTGGAAATCTTAATATAGAAAGAAAAAAATAAATAAATCAATCAAATTAAATCTTATATATTTACAATTGCCATGGACTTGCACTAACATAATGAAATTGACATTTTTGTTCATACCATTTTTGATAAAGTTCATTCATACCATTAATTGGTTTAAAATAACTATAAAATGTATGTTTTAATAATGAACGTGTTTTAAGAACTTTAGAAACTTTTATTGTATCATCAATATCTGATATAATACTAACACCATGAGGATCAAGAACATATATAGTACATTTAAATGGTTTAGCTTCCTCTGTTTTAGATTCATTTATTTGTATTTCATAATCAAATTTTCTATCATTAGATTCTGGATGAATTTTAGTAGAAAGTGATGAAATTTCTTCATCAGATAATTCAAGTTGTTCTTCAATAAAACCACTATCATCTGATGGTTGAAGTATATGTTCAATACCATTAATAATAGATTTTGTTATAACTTTTACAGAATTACCAACAAAAAATAAACCTAAACGACCAGGATTTTCACCTGATTCATCAAATTCATCTTCTATAAAAAAAAAATTATTTTTAAATAAATATTTAAACTATTCTTTTATTAAAACTTACCTAAAGCATCTTCATACATATCATCATCATCATCTGCATCTTCAGAATCTGTATTATGTTCTTGTTTTTTTTCATTATTTTTATCTGCTTTAATAGCATTTTCAGCTGCTAATTGTTTATCTTTATCAATTTTTTTCTCATCTTCATTTATATTTTCCTCATTTTTTTCTTCATCAGTTTTACCAGTGAAAAAACTTGGTAATGATGGTAAATAACTTTTAAGTTTTTTACCTTCAAATGGTAAATATAACCAAGCTTTAATATGTATTGACCAAATATGTTTATTTGAATCAAATATAGCTAAAGTTGGAAATGGAACAATAAGTGCTTCATCAGCATAAACATGATCAGATGACCATTGTGCAATATAATCTTTAGCTGATGCAAGAGCAGTAACATATTTTTTTATATAGGAAGTCATTTAGTACGATATAAATTTGGAATAAAATAAACAGATTATATGATTGGAAGACTATGGAATTTTTTTCTTTTTTTCTTTCTCTCTACATCTATTCCTTAGAATTATAACCAACAGAGAACATCAAGAAATAAAAACAAGCACAGAGGGAAGCAGCAATGAGATTTATTATAAATTATTTTTTTTTGCCAATTTTATCAAATTTTTCACGTATTTCAGAACATGTGATAACTTTTCCAAATCCAAATGATATTGTTTTAAGTGTTGATTCACATGATGGTCCTGTACCATCGGATAAAAAAATTACATCATAATTTTGAACAAATGCTGAACGTGCTGTTGTTTCACAACATAATTGTGTCATAACACCTGATATAATTACTGTATCAATATTTTGTTCATCTAATAAAGATTTTAATCTTGTTCGATAAAAGGCATCATAAGTTATTTTTTCATCAAGTATAATTTCATTTGGTGCTACATTAAGATTAGATAAAAGTTTCCAATCATGTGAACCTTTTCGTATTGATCCTGATACACCCCACCAACGAACTAAAACAGATGTTTTTTCTTCATTTTCAGGATCAGGATGACCATGTTGAGTAAATATAACTGGTATACCAGCACGACGTGCACTAACTATAGTTGCATTTACTTCTGAAAGTATAGGTATTGCTACATCTGCAAAATTATTTTGCATATCAATAACTAATAAAGCTAATTTCGAAGAATTTAAACCACCAGTAGGCATTGTCCCAAATAAATGAAAAATATAATATCGTTATAAATAAGTACAAGGTAAAAAGAACGAAAGTATAGAGCCCAATGAGAATGTTTAAATGTCGCTATACGTCACAAAACATATGTGTTCAATAATATAGAAAGTTCATATAAATACATGTTGTTATTTTTAATATTTATACTTATTAATTCAATTTCTTGACAATGGATAGAGCTGAATTTTAAGAATATTTTGTTATATATGAAAATATGAGAAAAGAAATGAATTAATTATATATAATATTCAGTCTTCGATATTTTTCATAAAGGGATGAGCCATAACATAGAACATCGACCATTGATAATTCTATGTATCTGAAAACGTTTAAGATAAAATGAATCTTTTTTTCTTGTATATTTGACATGTGTCATCAAATATTTGTCTTAAAAACAACTACTGATAAAACAAAACCTCACATCTGACGAATTTTTCTTTTCATTCTAACATTTAAAACATAACATGTCTTTATTATCAAACACACCAATAGGCTTCGAAAATTTTAATGCTAAATTATTCTCGGAGATTAATCAACAGAATACTGGTAAAAATGTTTTTCTCTCACCAGCAAGTATTGCTTTAGCTATATCCATGTGTACTATTGGTGCACGTCATGAAACATTACAACAAATGTTAGATGTATTTCAAATATCAACTATCGAACAGTTAATTAAAATATCCGAACAAATTATGTCTATATTAACAATGGCTGATCAAGATAAACAGATTCAATTAAAATTAGCTAATCGTCTTTATGCTCAAAAAGACTATAAAATTGAACAAGAATATATAAATCTTATTCGAAATTCATTTCAAACTGATATTAAACTTGAAGATTTTGAAAATGAAAGTGAGAAAATTATTCCAATAATAAATACATGGATTGAACAACAAACAAATCAACTTATTCAAAATTTACTTTCATCTTATGATATAACACTTGATACAAAATTAGTTCTTATAAATTGTATTTATTTTAAAGTAAATATTATAATTTATTAATTATAAAAAAAATGTTTTCTTTTATTTAAACAACATAGGGTACATGGGTTAAATCATTTGAAAAATATTCGACGAAATCCAATGCTAATTTTCATGAATCAAATGGTACAATTACAAAAATAAAATTAATGTATCAACAAGAAACATTTTCCTATGCTGAAAATAAAGATTTACGTATTCAAATAGCGCATTTACCATATAAAAGTGATAATTATAATGTACAATTTGTTTTTACAATTATTTTACCAAATCAAGGTGTTCAATTAGAAGAAATTGAAAAAAAATTAATATTAAATCCACAATTAATGACAAAAATATTAAGTACTCAAAATACAAACTCAACTAAACTTTTACTTTATTTACCAAAATTTAAAATGGAAACAACATTTCAATTAAATGATGTTCTTATTCAACTTGGAATGAAAAATGCATTTTCTGATCAAACAGCAGATTTTACCGGTATTATTAAAAAGGAAAATATGCAAGATCGCTTATATATTAGCAAAGTATACAATTCATTAATCTATAATAGACTTATAAATATATTCTTTTAGGTAATTCATAAAGCATTTATTGATGTCAATGAAGAAGGTAAATATATGTCATGAAAAATTCTATTGGTTTTCTTATTATGTAAAAATAAATATTCTAGGATCTGAAGCAGCCGCAGCAACAGCAGTAGTACTATGTGATACGAATTGTTTCATCAAAGAAGAAGAACGACCACCTATTGAATTCAAAGCAAATCGTCCATTTATGTTTATAATTCAAGAACAACTACGAGGAATTACATTATTTCATGGAAAATATCTTTCATCCAAAACTTAATTCAAATTTTATTTTTTTTTTAAATAATAAAATAAACTTTTTACTCACAAAAAAAAATAAACAAACACATCACACTTTCTAGATATAATTAAGAAATAAACAAAATAATATGATAAATGAAAATGATAATTTTAATGATGATGAACGATTAAGTAGAATTCGATAACCATTTAAATTAATTGAATGTATATCATCATCTAATGTAATATTTTCTATTATAATTGGTTCAAATGAATGGATATTTTTAAAACGATATTTAATAATATTCAATGTATGAATAATACGCATTTTACGAGTTAAAAATTTATCTGATTTATTATCTAATTAATAGAATAAAATAATAAAGAAATAATAAAGAAAAATCAAACTTACGACAAAGACCTCGTGGTTGAATATCACACATAAATAAACCATTATAACAAATACATAATACACAATTTATTTCCATTGTTGTCATAGATGGAAATGTACCACACTGTTCATTAAGAGATACTTCACAATATCTTCCAGAAAATCCTCTAAAAGATCTAAGATACAAAATATCTTTTTAAATTTTTATAATTTACTTCGGACATATACAAAATGATGAAAGAAAACATTGACCACCATTTTTACATTTAGCATTACATGGTTCTTGTTCAACAATATCATCTATAGAAATCTATTAAATTATTCATTATAATAATTTTATTCTATTTACCTTCAGAATTATCTTGAAGATAAAATCCTTTTGTAGATCTAAAATAATCATTATAATAAACATCGATATAAAAAATATAAATGCAACTTCTCATACCTGAATAACAATAAGATAAACAAAAAATAAAATCTATGCATAACTGTATGTTATTCAAACAATTGAACATGATTTATATATAAAAATCAATGTGTGATTTATGATAAACACAATACCGACATAGACTCAAAAAGTTAAAACATGCAATATGCGTCCAAGCGAACAAGGAATACGTTTGTTTCCTTTCTACTGTCAATTGTATTGTAATTAACATGTTTGTGACTATTCGTTTTATGTAATTGAATTTTTTTTTTCTTTTCTTCACACCAACTGTTCTCTTTTCTTACATCAATGTCCAACAGGTATAATTAATGAGTAGATCGAATAACATGACCTTCTGCTCATTATATGCGCACGAGTTAATGACATAAGAGAAAAGGAAAACTATACATATATATGTATACACACAGTAGGAGTTAATTGAAATAAAATTATTCAATAATTAATTTCATTTTATTTTGTTTTATTAATATTAGATTCAGATTTATCATATCGAACTAATTCATTTTAAGAAAAAAAAATTTAAATATATTTTCTACTTTATTGATAGCTATTAGTATGTAATGCTCGTTATATTATTATTAATGACTAAGTGGATGTAAACCATTTTGATGATCTTGGATTAGATACTAAAACATAACATATGTTGATATCTTATGACTAAAAAGCTTTAGGATATACGAATTGTTTAATGTATAAAACGTGGTTATCATTATGTTTAATATAAAATCCAAAATGTTGTTTCAACGTAACTTCTTGAACTAATCAATTGTGATAAATGTTCTCAATGACTTGGATCTTTCGTTAAATATTACATTTAAATGGTCTATTTTTCTAAGAAGATACATTCTGACATATCTATTATCTTAATGATAACTACAAACCACATACGAAAAACTAAAAAAAAGACAATGTTATGGTTAATATTCCATGTATTATGATATTTGGTTGATTTTTATTTTACAGTGTTAATAAAACTTCTTTTGTGTGTTGAGTGAGAAATCATTTTAGACTTATTGTTATTTAGAAAAATACATATGCAAAGCAGATAAGAGAAAAGCCAGAAAAAAAAATAGTTCCTTTCCTATATCTATGGTTCCTATATGATGACATTCATCTTCTAATAAACTACTGACTTTTTTTTTTCTATACTTCAGTATATATATTGCATCTATGTACCAACATGACGGCAACAACCGAAGAAAAAAAATAAGAGCAATATAAGGAATGTAATGTACAAAATCTCTGTGATGGTAGTCGATGTATATGCATCGATAGTAGGCCAAAAAAAAAATAGAATGAGACAGACATTGTTGTTACTGCAAACAAGAAAAGAAAAACCACAGAGAATATCTATATAGAAAGAAGAAGAACATCATCTTTGCTTTACTTATATAACGTGTGCTAGGCACTTCACGATTGTATTATTTTGTCCATTAGTATGGAGGATATCGTGAGCCAAACAGTCGATGTTCTCGATTGTTATGAAGGTCGTGATGCTGCTATTACATTTACATTATATTTTTGCTGTTTATTAAGTGGTTTTTATCCACGTAAATCAAAATTACATCGATCATTACAACGTGTTTTTAAACGACTTGAAGATTGTCGTGTTGTCTTACGTCTTTATGATGATTTGACTATTCTTCGAGATTTATTTACCTATGAATTGAGACCTGGTGTAAGAAATTTTGATTTTTCTATTAAGAATAAAATTTTCTTTTTAATATGTAGGAACGAAATTGGATCGTTCGTCTTTTGAAATGTCTTCATTATATTGCATGGCTTGGATATTATCCATCAGAACATATTGCTTGGCTTGGAGAAATGAAAATACTAGATGTTGATCATAAATTATGGGATTTTTATACGAATTTTTTCTGGTCAACAGCTTTACTTACATGTGCTCTCTGGTAGAAATGTTTTTATATTTCTTATTAATTTATATTTATATTTTTAGGAATGCTTATGTTGTTTTACAATATATAATACAACAAAGTTATAGTATAGAGAGAAAAGAAGAAGAAAAAAAATCTTTTATACCATGGACAGCAGCACGTAATGCAATGTTAGCAACTGTACGTGATGGTACTGAATTTATGGTTGCTGTGAATTATTTACCTCGCGGTTATTTATGGGCATCAACATTAACCTATATACAAGTGGGCATGTTTGGTACATGTTCAGCCTTCTTACGTCTTTTTGCACTTTTCAAATTTCATCATGGTCATTGAAATTTCCCTCGATATTATCTTCTCTACCATTAGAGCAGATATTTATTTTCGCAATTCAATTACGATTTTACCTTTTATTAACCTTGAATAGACATTTATTATTTTTTTATCTTTCTATTCAAATGTAACATCTTTTTTTCATTTAGAACAATAACTTAAATTGTTCTTATTCGAAAAGAAAGAAGAATAAGGAATGTATTGTTTTACAATGATTATATGGTATGTGAGCTTTTGTCATTTTTATTCAAAAATATAAACGATAGAAAAAAAAATTCAATGATACTAAATGTCGTAGAAAATATCATGGTCAAAGCTATTAAAGCTAATTTTCAGGGAGAAACATAATATTTGTCAGCTGTCTATCTATGTGGAAAAGAGCAACGTAAGTAGAGAAAAATTAAATAGAAAGTAATAAATAGATAGTTTATCGATTTTTTTTGTCTGTATGAAAACAGATGAGTGCAAGTAAGTAAAATATAAATAACTGTCAGATTTTTGCTTTAGCCCTCATGGCGTTTGTTTCTATCAAAGTTTTACTTGCGTAAATGGTATTTATAATATCATCTTGTAACTTATTTATCACTCATTTATTTATGTAATTGGTTTTGCAAAATGTTACATTCAATCAATCTTAATAAGAATTACTATTTTCAATGGATATTCTAAGTATGAGTCGTGAAAAAATAGTAAATTATTGAAACATTTCAAATACATGATATGTTTCCAACGACATGTAGCCGATCACTAAATCTTCTATAATCTGCAATTATGTTCTTGAAATGAATGTCTCACATATTTCATAGATTAATACAACGAATAAGCTTATATAATTTTAAAAGGGTGTTGATTCTGATATAGTTTATGCAGAGAATTATAACATGATATTTTCTAGAGTATTATTTATTTTTGCATCGTTTTCTCTTGATAATCAAAATAAAAAAATCTTCTACTGTTACATTATCAATGATAGTTACAGTATTATGCCAAAATATATTTAATTAAAAGCTTTATTGTAATACTTTCATCATCTGATGTGCGAATTAGACCTGATTTGTACTTGTTATATTGTATTCACATTTATTTGAAAAGTGTTAACAATAGTTTAATGTAAAAATACATATTGTCTGTCGAAAGTATATATAGTTTATATGTAGACTAGATTATTCGTAAACTCTTAGACATGCCGAAATCTTAGAATTGCAAATGGGACATGTTGGCATACCATGCCCGCAAGAAAGACAGGTTACGTAATGTGCACAGGGTATAAAAACGACTGCTCGACGTTTTTCATCACAAGCGACACAAAGGTTCGTTGTTAATGACACTATGTTTTGTTTCTGTGTGTCATTTTGAATGTACTCTAAAGTATCACAAGATGTTGATTGACAACTGTTTTCATCGAGATTGTCCATGTTGTTGAGTATATCTAAAAAATTTATGAAAAAAAACGTAAGTTTAACGATAAAAAATGATGAATAATGTGAATCCTTACTTGTCATAAGTTATTTGTCGTACTTCACACGATAAAAAACGAAGCTTGCCTGTACCGAAACTTGGAAATTTGAAATAAGTTTTTCTTCTCTCATTCAAAAAGCTAATTCGGTTTTTTCCAATCAGAAAAGCACCCTATTGGTCCGTATATATTTGTATAAAGCAAAAAAAATTATTTTTTCAATCATCAATTTTTTTTCTTTTCTCATTGCGAGCAACACAAATACTTATCTTGTTCTCTGTATAAAACGCATTGCAAATTCGTATTTTTTCTTATTATTCATTGTCAATAGTTACACAGGTAGGTAGGA